>PVKE010008915.1:0-46332 GCA_004027555.1 Craseonycteris thonglongyai | reverse complement strand
TATTATTGAACAAGAATAAAAAATAATAAACAAAAATAATTTTAAAATAATAAGTTTATTGTACAAATTATATACACACAAAGAAACATATATACAAAACGTAATACAAAGTAAATAAAAAACACACGTATAATAAAATCATTTTAAAAAAACATAAAAGAAAACATAGGGGAAGCCGGGATGGCTCAGTGGGTTGAGCACTCACTTTGCAGCACCGGGGACCGGGGATTGAGTCCCGGCCCCGGCCCTTGCGGAGCCATGTGCTGAGCTGGGAGCTCCCCCAGTTCAGCTCTCGCTCTCTCGGTCTCTCTGTCTCTCTCTCTCTGTCTCTCTCTCTCTGTCTCTCTCTCTCTCTCTCTCTCTCTCTCTCTCTGTCAAAAATAAGTAAATAAAATATATTAAAAAAGAAAACATAAAAAAAATCCAATCTGTCAGTGTGATCTTTGGCATTGCATTTTATTGGCCAGTGCCTCATAATTAGGAGAGTATGACGACAACCCTGTTAGCAAACAATTATTAAGACGCTCATCGGTAAGTCGAGAACTATATCATGATTTTATTAAATTCCTGTTTGAAAACAAAGATTTGCATAAATACATTGACCCGAAAAACGATTTGATTTTATATGCCGTTTTTTTTTAAAAATGGGAACCTTTCTTTGTCGACTATGTTCCATAAGTCCTCTGATATTAGGATATTAAGGATTTTAGCAAAATGTCATTCTTAAGGTTCAAAATTTCTAACTCTAGTTCTTCTGCTTTCCCCTGAACAAGGTCTGCAATACATGCGGCTAATTCTATTACATTTATTTGGCAAGTAAAAGGATTGATACAGAAGGAGACAATTGGCTCGATATTTGTAAATTGCAGAAATCTCTCTTCAAACTGTTTTTGAAGCACTTGCAGCATCTCAATAAATAATGACATGTTTAATTCATTGTTACCTAGCATTTTCCTCATATATGGGAAGCGAACGAGAGACTTGATATGCAGATGTGATATCAACAAAGTCAATTTCGCTTTAAATGCGTTTACAGAGCTTATCATTTCAGCTATATTTTTGTCTTTTCCCTGCAACTCCAAATTGAAAGAATCTAATTTTTCCATGGTGTCAGCAAGAAAACCCAAATCCACCATCCAGCAAGAGTCTGTTAGTTCATCATAATTTTCATTTTTATCATGTATAAATGTTTTTATTTCTTCAATGAAGTTCACAAATCTTGTAAGAACTTTACCTTTACTGAGCCAACGTACTTCAGTATGCAGGATGAGATCGTGTTCTTTATCTTCAGTATCTTCTAACAGGGCCTTAAAAAGTCGGCGTTGCAATGGAGCTGCTCGAATAGAGTTGATTATCTTTGTGACTATTTTCATAACATGTTCAAAGGGCAGTATCTTACAACACAAAGCTTCCTGATGACTAATACAGTGGTAGGACATAAAGTTTGAAAATGATTCATCTTTCCTGCAAAGGGCAATAAATCCTTTGTTTTGACCAACCATTGCTGGTGCCCCATCAGTAGTTATCGCAGACAACTTATGCAAAGGCATGTTTATCGACCTGGCGTATGTTCTGAAAGTTTTATAAATATCCTCACCTCTTGTCTGTCCTTTCATTGGTAATATTTGCAACAGCTCCTCTTTTACTGTGAAGTTACTAAATACCATTCTTACCACAACTGCCAACTGTGCAGTGTCTGATATATCTGTTGACTTGTCAAATTGCAGAGAGAAGCAGTCACATATTTCCAAGTCAGTCTTTAACTGAGTGTGCAAGTCTTTTGAAATTGTGTGTATTCTTCCTGTGACTGTGTTATTCGACAACTGTAGGTCTTGTATCGCCAACATAATCTCACGCTTGTTAGAATATTCCTCAAACAAACAATTGGCAGCAGTCAGAAATGCTTCTTTTAACAATTCACCATCCTGGAAAGGTTTTTTCTTCTTTGCGAGCATGTGAGAAATTTTGAAAGAAGCAATGGTTGCCTTCTTAGATTTTTCCACATGTCTAGTGAAAACAGTCTGTTGAGTAGTTAAACTTCATTTTAGTTGATTTATTTTTTTCTTTCTTACTTCAGATTTAAGTGGATAATTCGTACCAAAAGTGGTATGACTTGTCTGAAAGTGACGTTCAATATTATGTTTTTTCAGCACTGCAATACTACTGCCACACAACAGGCAAACGCATTTACCTTTTAAATTAATGAAACAATATGATTCCTCCCAGTCTGTGTTAAAAGTATAGGTTCGTTTTTTCTTATTTGGTCCACTCATTTTAGGACTAAAAAAATAAAAATAAAAATAGTTATAGAACTACAATATCATATCCAATTGCCACCATAATAATAGATTACCTACCTCGCTTTGAGTACATTTAAAATTGAATATATCAAAACACTGTGATCCTAGCTAACCGTCACGACCCGATCAGTCCAGCAACCGCAATGAAAATGGCAACTTGGCGTCTCCCGGTTGGGGGGAGGAGAGTTTAAAGAGCGCAGCGGCTACACAAGACGCCACATGGACAAAGGCGAAAGCTAGGGAAACACTTATACATACGAGATCGCACACATACCAATGAATATACTAAACCTGTGTAGATACTCAAACAATATTTTAAAATTCTAACAAATGTATAAAAATAAATTATAGTTTTACTTAGTGTTTATGAAAAACTTCTGATGCAGTCAAATAATGGCGGGCGCACACAAATGGGGCCACGGGTTGGGAATCCCTGCTCTAGAAGAATAGCCCTTTCCCGACCCCCGACCTCCCCCCTTTTTTTTACAGCCTTCATGCAGATGCCTTTCAAACCTATCGCAGTCTTACTCTCATTTGATAAACTTGTCTGTCAGTGGAACATGTTACTTACAGGATTATTTGACTAAAACACACAATGCACTATATTTAATGCCTTGTTAAGTATTCAAGATATGCATTTTGAAATACACATAGCTACATGATTTCTATGCAAAGTATCAATTATTATGAGTTTTAAATTAAAATGCTTTCTAGAACATCTGATATAATTATAAGACACTCTGACCAACATTTTAATTAATCCTAGTTATGATTTATCTTTCTTAATATATTCCAAAGAACATATCTAGGATTGATCACATATAATCTCACTTTTTATGTTATTCTTCTTCTTTTATTTTTTTGTTTTAATAAAAATACCAGTTTGGGAAAGCAAGGTACACACTGAAGAAGACTTGGATTTAAAAAGACATTTTAGACATTGTAAATTAGCTGAAGAAGAGAAAGTGATGAGACCTAGGTCAAATTTCATAAAGAAAGGGACTGGATAATTCTTTCATAAACAAAAAAGTTGAAGTGTACGCTTCTGTGAGGTGGCTCTGGTCTGCTTGATACAGCAGAAGAAAGTTTGCAGAACATTGGATGCCATACATGAAATGTGTCAAGTGCTGAACTAGTTAAGTTAAAAAGAAAACAATAAGTATGTTGTATATGTATAAATGTATAAATAGATCTGTACATGTACTTACACATAAATGTGTACATACAGCATGGAGACTATTTTGAAGTAATTGCTTTGATTATTTAGCATTGAGGCTTAGAGAGGTCACTGGGCATATGATCCAAATCCAGCCAGAATGACAATGCAGCACAGATAAGAGGCCAGTGTGTACAAATCAGAAGGAATGACTCTCAGCATATATTTCAGATGTATGAGGGAGAAATTTATGGTAAGTTATGAAATATTGATTACAGTTTTTCTCAGACTTTGGGGTCTCAGAAACATGTCAGAAAATGTTTTAAACAATGACACTGACATAAGGTTACCAACTTCCTCTTTTCCAAGTAAATATACTTTAAACTACCATCTGCTATTTTGTGTCATTGTATTCAAAATGATATTTTAGTGAAACAAGTAGGAAAGATAATTTTGAAAGGAAAAAGAAAATACTTCCTTTCAAATCACATAGATTTATTAATGACAGGTCTCAGTCTGGGTACCATTTGAGCAGAACTGGGTTTTCGTTTATTAAACTCTTTTAAAAGCTCAAATTATATATAAATGATGTATATGCACAATACAGAAAACTTGAAAGGCACCAAAAGTCACTTTTAAAAAGTTTGCATTTCCCCATCAAAGATAACCACAATTTGGTATGCATGCACTTGGCATTTTTAAGAGGTAATCAAAAATTTTCATTGAACAAAAGCTATTTTCTGTGTATGTTGTTCTTATTTTTTTATTTAGCACTACATGATATTTCTCAAGAAAACATATATCTTCCATATGATTTTAATAAATACACAATATTATATTTGTATGCACACAGATTAATTTACTTAACCAATCCTCTAATTGTTGAACACTTGTTATTGGGGTTTTTTGTTGTTGTTTCAATTTTTCTTCTATTATAAGCAATGCTTGAATTTCCTCAGGTCTCTTCAGCCAATGAGTATAGCTGGAGTCTACTTAACAGTAAAAACATACTGTCACCTGTCACTATCTTTTACCCTTCATCCCCTTTCATTCAGAATCTCAGCCTGTAACATTTATACAAGACCCTAGAGACAGAATCTTCACATGAGTTCACTAACAATTTTGCTCTTGTTGGGGTAATGGCTCTTATAAATATTCTCCTAGCACACTGGTATCCTCTAGAAACCTGGTGTCCCCAGTAAACTTTAAGTGGTCCACATTCTGTTTCAATGGTGGGGGAGGGGGTACTTATCATTTGTGTTACTTTGTGTGAGAGGGATTCAGACCACACATTGTTCTGTTACTTGCAAGGCCGCCCATGAAACAGTCCCCTCAGCTTCTGCCTGCAGGCCTTCTTTCTACCTTCCTCGGATACTTGTGTCTGGATTGGTCAGGGGGCAGACAAAATGTAGTCTGAGGATGCCCTACTTCCTTAGACTCTCCTGGACAAAGGTGTGAATGCCTTTGTGATACACACAGAATGCCTGCTATGAGGAACAGTTGGGACATCTGTCTCTTTCTCGAGTAAATTCCTAGAAGTGAATTTCCATGTGCATTTTTAAGGCTTTTAATGTTGTTATGGGCTGAATTGTGTCTCCCCAGAATACATGTGTACAGTAGTACCTCAGAATGGGACAGCATTGGAAGACAGGGCCTTTGAAGAGGTGATTAAGTTAAAATGAGACCCTTAGGATGAGCTTATCAGAAGAGAAAATTTGGACACTGAGAGAGCAGGTGAGCACACAGAGAAAAGACCACGTGAGGACACAGCAGAAAGAAGACCATCTGCAAGCCAAGGAGAGAGGCCTCAGGAAGAACCAAACCCACGGACACCTTGAGCTCTGACTTCTAACCTCCAGAACTGTGAGAAATACATTTCTGTTGTTTAAGTCAGTCTGTGGTCATTTGTTACCGCAGCCCTAGCAAACTAATACAAATGTACACTTTAGAAGTGGGCAAATCACTTTTCACGTCCTATATTGTTTTCTTCTTTTATTGTTGACATGAAATCACAGAATGTCAAGTTAGGAAGGACTTGAAGTTTCATCCATGGGTACTGACAACAAGCAGTTCTCACTGGGGTGGATCTCAGAGGTTTTTATATGGAAGTGTTGAAGCGCCACCCAGATTTCTACACTATTCCCCAGAAATAGGGCCCAAATTTGTATATTTGCAACACCCTTGCCCAGTATTTATAAAACTTTCCAATTAAAAACACCACTGACAGCTCTCACTAAATAATCAGAATAAAGGGAAAAGGTATCAGCCCTAAGTAATGGCTGAGCAGGCGACAAAAAGCAAGCATATTGAGGGCTCTGCCCAAGAAACTGCACCACCTCCTCCTCTAAGTCATGTGGATGCCAGTTCTGGCCTCTAGTTCACATCAGTAAGGATTTCTTATCAATTCACTCCTAAGATGTTACTTGTCTTAACGTGACAATTTCAATAATGATATTGACAATAACTATATTAGGTGCTAACATCTAGTGAGCACTTTCATGCTAAGAACTCTGCAAAGGAATTTGCATGAATTAACTCATTTAATGCTTATTACAACCCTGAGAGATGTGTTATTATTCCCATTTTCAGATGAGGAAATAAAGACTCAGACTTAAGTTTAGAACATAATATCAGAAACACATTACAAACACTGACTTGGAACCTCATCCAAATGATTCTAAAAGAGAACCTTAAATTTCTAAGGGATTCTCAAGAGAAGAAGATCATATTTAAAAACATCAGTGGGCATGTCTGCATTCTCCACATGGAATGTAGCCGACTATGGGAGATCAGGAATAGATTCAGCCTCACCCATTGGACAGGGTAGGTCCTGAGTGTGAGTCTTGAGAGGCAGCCCACACCATAGGGAACCCACAGTACCCAGAGCTTGTCAACAAGTGAAAGATGGTAGTCCTTGAAACCTGGGACATGAGGTACACCAAGAATAATGAGGAGCTTCTACAAGTCAAGGAGAGCCAAGGCATTGCAGATTCTCATACTGGAAAATGATGGGACAGACAGATCACTGGCACTGGGGTTTCTTACAGGGAAAAAACACAGAGGTCAACAGACCACGACCAAGGCACAAGGTAAAACAATACTGCCTGGGAGAGTAGCCTGTCACATTGTCACAAAATGCTTGGACTAGGAATGCTTAAACATCTCTCCTTAGGTGGCCTACAGATGAAGGAGAGGGGGAGAAGGAAGAAAGAGGAAGGGGATGACTGTATAGGACCCCCCCCCCCCCAAAGGACAAGAATGTGACCTATTAAATCTATGCTGCCCAGCCATTCCTAATTGCAGTATATTTAGCTACAGGAGCTCACTGATTAAGCAATTCCAGAATCATTGCACTGGGGCCAAGAGCACTTCCTTTGGAATCAAACAGACAAGTGTGAATTCTAGGTCTTCGCTTACTAGCTTTGGAACTCTTACAAGTCATTATTTAACTTATCTGAGCCCAGGATTTATAGGATTCTGTGAAGTTTCACATTTGACTTTCATCAAAATGCACAGCTTTTTTTTCTTTCTAGTTAAAAATATTCATAGTTGTATTGCTAGAATTTCACTTTCAAAAGCTTCTCATTTAGTAAAAGAGTACCTGTAATATGACGGGAACACAAAAAGAATGTACTGAAATGGACAAATGAATCGGTGCATGATTGAACATAGCAGCCAACACTCTTCACAGATGAATCTCAGATCTGTTTTGCTTTTTTTTGGAGGGGGGGGGATGGGGAGGATCATAGCTATGTCTTCTTTGAACATTTTCAAATCTAGTGCACTAAACTCTAGAAGTTTCTTGGCATTCCCTTCTTTGATTAATAGGCATATACTCTACCCATTCTTCCCAAAGTTTCTGTCACTTCCATTTTATAAACTCTTGCCCTCTTACTTCTTTCATCTTCTCATTTCAATTAAGAAGACAGTGGACCCAGAGAAGGTTTGGAATGAAATACACTTCTTATAATTCTAAGAAAGAAAGTTAATTTTACTGATTTTTCTAAAAGATGTATTAGGGAAAGCATTATTATGATCAGAATTAAATGACTATGTTGTCTGTCTCTGGCATAGAGTGCAGAGAAATTCCCAGCTTGGGAATAAAATAGAGCTAATAGTCACAGGCAAGGTTCTCAGTGTTGTACTTTACCCACAACACTGAGCAAGTACTAAGTGCTACTCTAGTCCCAACTTTCTCATAATATCTCTCCAAGGACTTTCTTGTCAGCGTAGGCAGTCTTTTATGCAATTCATGTTTCTATATGTTACACACTAGAATGAAACAAAGACCAGCCAAATGCCATAAACCATCCAGATGCCTCTTTGCTCCTTTAAGGAGACCAGCAAATCTGTTCTTATTGGTATTTCTATTAAACCCTTATAAATACTGGTTAGTCTTCCACCGCCATTTAAGAGACTTTTATATGGTTTTTTGAAATGCTCTCCAGCCATATTGCTTTTATCTTTTTTTTTTCTTTATTGATTTTTCTCCTTAAGACTTTAATTCACTCTTCTGAAGTTGCTACAGCCAAGAGAGAAATTCTGCAGATCACAAAGCAGTAACATTCTAACTCAGACTGGGTCGCATGCATCTCATATAAGAATACGAGCTTCCTGCAGATAACTGGACCATCCCTGCGTTTCAAGGCCTTTCGGTCTTTCATTTTTTTCTCTGTCCCTTAGTATTTTAGACTTAATCTTTCTTCAGTCTTATTCCTCATGCTGAGCCCATCTGAAATGTACCAATAATTGCTACCAGCTAAATCTGGTTTCATCATTCTGAAAATTCTTCATTGAAAACAGCCCTGTAGAATAAAAATCTGATCATTTCTGCAGGTTAAAGTGACATTTGGGGTGTAGCTTTGCCAATACACTATAGTGTAAGCATAAATAATTCCCAGGTGAGTTCGATAATATTTCTAGTAAGTACAGGCATAATAACATTTAGCTAACTGCTTTAACAAAACACCATTTAACTTGATTAAAGCATCATCTAAGTAGAAATATCTTTTTTAATCATGTGATGACTAAACCTTTATAAAGTAGAACACTCTGCTGAAAAATATCTTTAGTTTTGATTGTTAGATAGACCAAGTCCTGGATACACTGGGGGAATGACATAGTTTTATCTTCCAGATGTTGTATCTATCAAATTCAACAAATATTTCCTGAGTGCCTATGATGTGTTAGGCATTCTATGAGGTATTGAATATAGAATGTACAGGACTGCCAAGTCACTGTAAATACAGATATATTATAAATATGGGGGAAAATGGATGGCATCATGAGAAATATATATTTGAATTCTATATTATGGTTGAGTCTTAAAGGCTTCTTGGGGGAGTTGACTGATATTTTAGATTCAAATATTTTTGAGGAAAATCATTAATTTATTCTTTTATAAGTTCTACCTTTCTCCTTTAGGCTGAGGCCATCATCATTATTAATGTCACACCAAGTCAGTTATAGTCCTATCATTTTGAAGGTAGTGGTCACACTTCACAATTTAATCCAACTGTCCTCCCAATACCACTAAACATTAAAGATACTAGGGATGACAAGGCACGTTTGGAAAAAAATGTACAGTTGAATTGAGGGCTTATTTTCCTTTCTCCTTGTATCCTATTTGTTACCCTAGCCCGCTGGCATCAACCCTATGTCTTCATCTGGTTAAACCCTATCAAAGTGCCAATTGCTAAGAGCTCATTTCTATCCTTCCATATGTTTGTTCTTTAATTGAGCAAAAGGAATACTAAAATGCTTGAGAATTGCAAAATAGTAAAGCTATAATGGTGGAATGGTTGGCAGCAGTGTTGACATTTGTAGTAGAATGCCATTGGGGCCACTTTTACAGGTTAATTAAGGCAGGAAACCATGGCACAGTGCACTCATAAAATTAGTGATGGGGTAAACATCTCTATCCCAGTTTAACGGGTACATTGACTTTCCTCAAGGTCACAGGCCAAAAAATGCTATTGGTAGAAATCTATGTTTTTTAATTTCTCTGCTCCTAGTTCTTATTAGACCATCTTACATTACCTCTGAGTACAGTAGACTTTCCGTTAACTGGAACTCAAGCAACCGCCACTCTCAAGCAACCAGCAAAAAAATTGAGGGGAAAAAAAAAGTATCCTGGCAAAGAGCTACGGCAGCATTGAAACTGTAATAGCTTTTGCAGAACAACATTTCTTCACTTCTCAGCATGTTATGCAGCTGCACATCAGATAAAACTTGACTTTCCATGAGAGGGCCTTAAAGCAAGCTGATATTCATTCACTTTTCAAGAAAGCTGCCTGCAAGTTTGCCAGTATAGCATCATCTACTGATGTAGATTCAAAACCACCCATATCCACTTCTGATCCTGTCCTAGATACATCATCAGATCCTGATGATCCTGATGTGATGATGTCTACCCAGTAAACTCTCTACCCCTACTCTTAACAGTTTTAAGTATGTATGTGTGTGTTTTTCTAAGTTACTTGAAGTTAAAAAAATTACATTAGTGAACTTTATTAAGTTGAAAAGTTTATTGACTGCCATTTAATTAAAATTGCTCACTGCATTCACAAAGTGTTTTAATAATAAAACTGTGTTATATTAAATTTCCTTTCTTTGTCTTAATTTGCTTTTAATCGTTGTGTTTCAATATTAACATCAAGGCAATACAGAATTTATGGAATGGTATAGTATAGTATAGGGAATAGTATTAGTTAGGCCTATTTTTAATAGTAACTCTCAAGCAACCAGAAACTACCTTTATGTGGCATCTACCAATACCCATGGATGCTGGTTAACTGAGAGTCTACATTATTTATTTATTAATTTCATTAATTTAAATAGTTCAGTTAATAATGATATCCACTGTGTAGTGGTTTACAATTTGCACCCTTGTTCTCATGTTATCTCAATTAATCCCCCAAACAAGCAAGTGAGGAAACTGAGACACAGAGAGGTTAAGAGGCTTGCCCAAGATCACGTAGCTGGTGGCAGACTTGGTACTGGTCTAGTATGTAAGGGCCCAGGGTCTGTGTCACTGTCACCTCTCCTCTGCCAGGGTGGATACTGCTGATCTGTTTGACCTCAACACAATCCTACCACTGTCCAGTGTGTGGGCAATTGAAGAAACCAATCTTCCATACAAAGACAGCTCTTCTATGGTCAAGAATATAAAAATAGCTGTGTTCTGAGGTCAGAACTTCCCCTCAACTCTTCTCAAGGTCCACTGCAAGAACATAGCATTTCTGAAGCCCAGGTAGTCCAACTTTTATTATTTTTGCATTCCTTTTTTTATTTATAAGAAGAGTACAGAATGTGTTACATGTTTATGACACCAAAATAAAAAGCATACAATGTCCACTCCAACCAATAAGTTCCAAGGCCCTAAGGCCCCAGAAACCCTGGATACAACAAATCCTCACCCTGCCCTCCCTTCTTAAGTGGCATTAGTGGACTCCCTATGTGACTCTGAGGCGGAGTCAGCTGAAGTTGTAAAACTTGGCAACCAGCTCCCCTCCGTAGATGGCATTCATTTAGGAAGCATGACTGGTGGCTTCATATGATTGGAGAAAAGGGGGTGTGGGGAAGCCAAAGAGGGGAGGAGGAGCCCTCGGCAGAATTCCAAGTTCCGTGGCACTGGCCCCACGGAACTTTGGAAACAAGAATCAGGCTTGGGCTGCAGAGGTTCCAAGTCACAGGGCTTCCATGGCTGGCAAGCGTCGAGCCGGAAATTCAGTTGAATAGAGCCCTAAATGTTTTTTTGTTTGACATTCATGCTTAACAGAAAATGATGAATCCATTAGCAACTCCTTCCGTTGCCAAAAGAAACAGACTTGCACTTGTAGATTGCTTTCATTCTGCACTATCAAGCCACTGCATGTGCTGCTTTCACAAAGCTGACAGTCATCTATCATTTTTAAATGGGTTTAGAGGTACAGTCGTCTTTGTCTGAAGTGTGTGGATGTGTCAGCGTGAATGCGACTCATTAAAACAGACTGATCCAAACAGTTTAAATAGGATTCACAGTAGGGGGAAAATGTTTTATTTGAGGTTTGTTTGGAATTATTTTGAAGTTTGTCACTAATTTTGAAAAACAATGGGCTCATTTTCCCAACTTCTTTTTCTTCCCTGAGATGTGTCCAAGAGAACAAATAGCTATATTATACACTGTCTCAAAAAAAAATGCTCTTTTGGAAATGAGGAAAGATTCTATGATTATGAAATTTCAAGAGTTCCCTTGTGCTCTAGACCATTTCACGTACTTAAATGACTTCCCCAAATTCCCTCACGTTTCTCTCTCTCTCCTAAGCCCCTAACCACAAACCCATAAATAACATCTTGAACATAATCTTTTTAAGATTTATTTTATTGTTTTTGACAGAGACAGAGACAAGCAGAGAGAAGGGGGAGGGCCCAGAGCAGTCTCCATAGTTGTATGTCATCAGTTTTGGGCATGGTTTTGTTCCACACAGGTGGGTGGGAGGCTGAGCAGGATAGGAACCAGGCCGGGGGCCTCCCATGTGGGAAGCACACCCCAGTTCAGCATATGGGTCCACACGGGCCAGGGCTGGGATTCAATCCTTGATCCCCAGGACTGCAAAGCAAACGTTTAACCCTCTGAGCCATCCCAGCTTCCCCTTGAACATAAATTTTAGACCCTTTTTATCATTTTAATTAGCCTCTCAATAAATGCCTTTTGAAGTCAAGGATTTAACAAATGGGTTAAATCTTCCACAAAATGGGTTTAAATACTCAAAAGAAAGCACCTGGCTGTATGCATCTGGGTTCCATAGGACCCACTGTTCTGTATTAAATGATTCAGGATGTTCCATAAAATTAAATATGGCCAAACTCATCCCCATTGTGAGCCTGTGGGCCTTCAACCTGCCTCCCAATGGCTCTCTCTCTCTCTCTCTCTCTCTCTCTTTCTCTCTCTCTCTCTCTCTCTCTCTCTCTCTCTTTCTCTCTCTTCTCTCATTTCAAACTAATATTAAGTTCTGAAAGCAATACTAGAATGGCAAGTTGCAGAAATTAAGATTCAAGATCTGCACATATCAATGAAGACAAAAGTCATTTGGCAAGAGTTTCAGTGCAACTAGTATGGTTGATATTTTGAGTTTTGTAGGTGGTTACAGAGGGCTATTTACAATATTTATTACCTGTAAGTCCCGGGCACAGCCAACCAGACACCAGAGCAGAGTCCTGGAAGCCCGTGGATAGGGTAAATGTTAACCCTTAGGTTGCTGGATGCAGAAGATTCAGGGAGTCATAGTGGTGACATCAAAAAGGATGGGGCACTGGGTAGGGAGGGGTAGGTGGGTACTGAGGGCATTTGCTATTTTTAATCAAGTAGAGAAGTTTTCAACATTCTAATGCATTGCTATAGCAGTGTGTACTAGTTGAATTGCAGCCTTGTTTTTAGCATCTCTTGTTCTTCATTGCATACATTCCTTGGATTAAGAGAGAGAAAAAAGCAGGAATACCCTCTTTCTGTGTTGGTATTGTTCAATAGTCTACCACTTCTTTCCTTGCAACTCCAATCAGCCAACCCTCTGTTAAGTGACCAAATGCTGTTCTGACTTCCCCACAGGAATCAATGGTTGTTGGAAAATGAGGGATAAAGAATAAACTATAAAAATGGTAAATTGGGGAAGCCGGGATGGCTCAGTGGGTTAAGCGCTCACTTTGCAGCCCCGGGGACCGAGGATCGAATCCCAGCCCCGGCCCGTGCGGATCCATATGCTGAACTGGGGAGTGCCCCCAGTTCAGTTCTCACTGGAGTGAAGACCCCGGCCCAGTTCCTGCCCTGTGCAGCCCTGCGCCCACCTGTGGAATAAAACTATGTGAAAAAACCAACGATGTACAACTATGGAGACTGTTCAGGGCCCACCCCCTTCTCTCTGTCTCTGTATCTCTCTCTCTTCCTCTCTCTGTCTCTCTCTGTCAAAAACAATAAAAAAATGGTAAAATAGTAATTATGGTATTATTTTAAAAATCTCAAAATAAGAATCATTTCTTAGCCTTCACCCCATTTTACCCATAGTATGTCTACATTTTTAGCACTATAAAGTTCATTTGTAGAAAATATATATTTATATATTTAACTTTTGTCACATATTTTCTTTAAATATCTAAATTAATTTGACATAAGTTAGCCAATTCAATTATTCCCTGCAACCACCACAACCCCAAAAAGGTAGATTCAAGGCAAATATTACAATACCCATTTTGCAGGTGAGAAATTAAAGCAGTTTTCAAAACCCTTTCTACTTATAGGTACACAAATATAATTAAAAGCAAGCATAGAAAGACCAAAGGAGAGGGACTAAAGTTACATTTCAAAAGTTGCCTAGAGCCAGATGCAGCTGTTACATGCAATTTCCCCAAGGCATCATGCTCTACGGCAGGAGATGGCATTTCTAATCAAAAATTTAAAACTCAAGTCAAAAATATTTTAATTTAAACTATCAATTGGTACACGATATGCAATTATAAACTCAGTAATATTTATGTAAACAAATATATGCTTTATAAAGATTCAAAAGGGCTGGAACTATAACATCCTCATGCATTGTATTTAATAACAGGAAATTCAGGGCAGGCTGTGGAGTCAGACTGTCCAAGTTTATGATCTAGCATTATTACTTTGTGACTCTATAACCTTAGACAAATTACTTCCTCTGGCCCAACTTATAAAATGAAGACAATAACACTACATGGCGAGGAGGTGACTATTAAATGAGATATGTTTGTGAAATTCTACCAGAATGACTAATGGAGAATCGATATTTAGGTGCCTCCCTCTCATTGATAAATCCTCTTTTGTTTTAGTGAATATTTCCCTTTAGCAGTTGAAGAGCTTAATAATTGAATTACTAGGTTTTCATCTGCAAGGTTGGAATTTCCTCAAAAACAATGCCAATGCAGCTTCAAGAACGCATGGCCCATCCTCATAGTTCTGACCACCCCAAGTCATTCTCCATCCTGGACTGTATTACTAATTCTCACTTTCATATTTTCTGAGACTCTGAACTTGGGCCACACTGGCACACTGGCACCACTCCATTGATCACTTGGTTTCTCTTTGAGGTGCAGGAGATATGCCCAGGCCCTACATAGATGAGGGTATAAATTACCAAACCCTCCCCCTGTATTCAAGTCTCATAAGAAAGTACAACATGTCTTTTGAGTTTATATTGTGCAACTGCAAGGACAGACAAGGAAGCAAATGATCAAATAAGGGAAAATTTCACAAATTATTTATAAAACCTCGTTCATTGAGAGTCAATTCTGCTCATGACTGAATCATAAATGAAACCAAATTCTTTCTTGGTTCTCATATTATATATCTTTTTTTTACTAGTTTAGGCTCATATCATCTCTAACTTTATTAACCTATTCAGCAAATATGTATTAAGGACCTACTACATGTCAGGTGCAAAGTAATTTAGATATAGTTCTTGAACTTGAGATAATGTCAAGTCTGGTCTTCCTGCTTCTAGACTACTGGTTCTCAAACTTCAGCAAAACAAAATTGCCTGGATAGATTGTTAAACCACTAGCTACTTAGTTACTTCCTTGCGTTTTGATTTAGGAGGTCTGGGTAGGGTCTAAAATTTTCATTTCTAACTTATGGATGCTGATCCTGCAAACACTTTGAGATCACTGTTCTAAGCTATGCCTCTAATCCATTGTCCTCACCATCACATATGTAAACTTTCTAAAATATAAGCTATTACTCTATAGAGTAAAACCTCTACTTGTTTTTCCAAAAGAAACAAAACATTCAAGATCTTCCATATGCAAAGCTGCTCCTTTTCCAGCCTTCTTCCTGTGACGATTAAGCATGAAGAAGGACTCTAACTTCCTTAGTTAAGTTTAGTTCTGTCCCTATCAAACACTGTATAGGTATTTTTGAATAATGAGCCTCTTTGGAAATTTAAAGTCTTGGGCTTTCTATTTATTAAAAAAGGGAGAGAGGTATGGTCTTCCTTTTGCAAGTCTATGGCCCATTGGGCACACAGAGCAGGCCGTTAGGAGTACAAGGAAGTAATGGCACTGGTGGTATAGAACCCTGCCTGTCACAAAAGCCTAAACATGGAAAGAAGTTATTTAAAAAATATGGATTTGAATTGAAGAACTACCCGATGATACCAGTCACTTTAAAGTACTCATTAATAGATTGTTTTCATTCTACAATTATGTGTCTGAAAATAAAAATAGGAAAAGAGACATCATTGTGTAAACATTAATATGACAAAGAAGTGCATCAAAGATAAACAGGGGACACTTTTTTTATTTTCATTCAGTGAAATTAACCTAAAATAACATACTTGTGCTCTGGTTTAAGTTCACCAGGAAAGTTTCAATATGTGGTAATTCTTAGGAAGCAACATTAAAAGTATTATACCCCTTTTTACTGGGAATAAACTTCCTATATTGATAGACTCTGAGAAATGTTGTGTTAGAAATATACACCAAAATATAGCATTTGTTGGCAACTTAAATAAATACTCAGGTATCACAAAGACATAGATTGTGCTATTGGATTGCTAATATCATCTGATTTGAGGAATTAAAAGTAAGAAAGAGAGAGAGAGCAAGTGTAATAAAATGAATAGACAGGCAAGATAATGACCATTTTTTCCTGTCTCTAGAAACTACTGTGTTTATAGCTGTTTTGTTTTGTTTTTTTCAACATCTTATCTGTGGACAAACTTCTAATTTAACACTGTAGAGAGTTGGAAGAAAGCACATCAATAATGAAGACAAACTTAATGAAAGTGCCCTAGAGTATATATGTGTGTTCAGGGAGCTGGGGTTGTGGTGGGCAGGGGCAGCAAGGCTGAGCTATTGATACTCATTTTTAAAGGTCCAATGCGGTACCTGTTATTTTGTTTTATTTATTGTGTCCCTACATTTGTAACTAAAAGGTCAAGGGTAGTTTTCCAATTTTCCTTACTTTGTCAGCCAGCACATTGGCCATACCCAATCTTTGTACCCTGGCTGAGTGAGGTCTTATACAGGCTCTGGAAGGGTAGAGGGTCTCCAGTAGGATTTGTAGCTAGCTGTAATCAAACAACACATTTGTAATATTAGTGAGCAAATCCTTTGAATGACATTTGATGGTCACTGTGTCTTCAAACCATTGGAAAGACAGTTTAAAATGACAAGTCAAGAACTAAGCTTTTGATAATTATTTATATTAAGCATATACACACAGAACAGCCACAGAAACAAAAGGCCTTTTAGTAGCAGCCTGGGGTGTGCAAAGAACTCTGGATTTGAATCAGGCACACAAGGGTGTGAATCCTGGTCTCAGAGCCGTGAGCTTCATCTTGTTCTGCATTTCTCCTCATTGTAAAATAAAAAATAAAGTTGTGTTTTGAGTTAGTAAGTGTGCTAACAAATACAAAGCATCTGGAACAGTGCCTGGTACATAGTAGGTACACAACGAATAACAGTAATAGTGGTCAAACAGAAGTAACTTAAACTTTTATACACAACTTTCCTTCCAGGGCAGGCCAAGAGCAAGGCTAAACCTCCAACTCCACTAACTTATGTTTTTTTAATTTACCCAAGGCTGCTCAATGCATATAAAGAAATAAATAAATGTAACAAATAACCATATTCCCTAAAGATTTTCAAATTGACAGAATAAAAGATTTCCCAACAGCTTCCATACCAGATGTATTAGTAAATGTTTTTTTAAACACCTATTAGGTGCAAGGCACTGCTCTTAAATCAAAGGAAGATAAGTAAGGATGATCTTAACCTCCTAAAAGCAGTGGCTTACCCTGTTTTCAATTGGGGCTGAAGGTAGAATCACCTAAGGAGATTTAAAACACCTTGATGCCCAGGCTGCACGTCACACCAAACAAATAAAAATCTCTGGGGTGGGATGAACATGTCAGTATTTTTAGATCCCTTCTTGGTGATTCCAATGCAAAGCCAAGATTAAGAAGAAATGGTCTAGGGGATGCTGGGATGGCTCAGTGAGTTGAGCTCTCACTTTGCAGCCCCAAGGTCCAAGGATCAAATCCTGATCCCAGCTCCAGTCTGTGCAGACCCATATGCTGAACTGTGATGTGCTTTCCATGTGTGTGTGTGTAGCAGGGGGGAGCTCCAGGTCGGTTCCTGCTGGGGCAAGCTTCCATGTAGGAGGCCCCCCAAGTTCGGCTCCCAACTCTCAGGGGTGTGTTTCCCATGTGGGAGGCCCCGGCCTGGTCCTCACCCTGTGCGGCTCCGTGCCCACCTGTGTGAAATGAAACTATGCTGAAAACTCATGATGTACAACTATGGAGACTGCTCTGGGTCCTCCCCACTTCTCTCTCTGTCTATGTCTCTATCTCTCTCTGTCAAAAACAATGAAATAAATCTTTAGAAAAAAAAGAAGCAATGTCTAGGCAATAGATGGGGGAGACAGCATAAATATAGGTATTATACATAACAACAATTTGACAGTGAGAAAGGAGTATGTTTGTGGGGGGCGGGAATGAATGTAATGGGAGTTGGAAAGCATCTAGCAGGAGAGGTATACATGGGCTGTCCAGACAAAATTCAGCCATAACCGCTTTTATTTTTCATATTACATGGCTGGATACTTTCCAGACAGCCCTTGGATATACAGAAGTTTCAGAGAGGAGGCAGTGCTCAAGCAAAATCTTCAACGTGTTTTAGCAAAATCTTCGAAGATCATTCACACAGGTGGAACAGATAGGCATAAGGCCCATGGTGAGAGATGGCCATATGTCATGTGAAAAAGAGGAGAATTTATGGTGCTTTGTGTACATAAAGGATAACAACACACTAGTTGTTTTTTGTTTGTTTGTTTGTTTTCATAAACATAACATTTCAACACAATAACCCTCATCCATTAATTCTAATGGCCCAAATTTCTAAATTTATCTTTAGATCTTAAGGTCAAAACACAAATGATTTTAACAATTCTTACATATTTGTATTTTATGTAGAAACTAGACCCTTCGTAGTCCCACAAGGGATTTAAGGTGACTCACAATTTTATAGCACTTGTAAGCTAGTAATTTTTTTTAAGGCAGTAACAGAAATCCCCTAGCAAAAAAAGACCTAATTTTACCAGGAAACTAAATGACATTGTTTCTGAAAATAAGTAGTAAAGATAACCCTGAGATTCCTGGTAGTCAGTACAACAAGGGAAATGTGGAATTTTATTGCCTGATAAAAGAAAGTATGTAGTTTATTTGAAGAGGCAAATGCTATCTTATTGCTAACATCTGAGAGAAATGTATTCTGAAAAGCACACCATATAACATAGTAAGAAATGCCTTTCACTCGTTTATCTATAAATTTGTCCTTGAATATTTGGAGAACTGTTGACTTCAACTCACTCTGCGACTACCCATTTTTACTTCACCTCTTTTTGCTAAGATGAGTCACACAGAATTTATGTGTTCATTCTATTTGGAGAAATGCATTCTCTCTCTAATCGCTCAGCACATGAGAAAATGCCTGCACTGATCTTTCTGCTTTCTAGCTTTGTTGATGTATTAGCATACTCAATCTGTAAACATTATATTTTAATTCCTCTTTGGTGCTAAGTGTAATGCTTAACGAATTATTTGCCCACCTATATTGTTCTAAATGCACCACATTCTTAAAAGAAAACATGGGTAGTAAAACCCTCTTAAAATTTAAGGCATTTGAAGGAGTTATACTCTTAAGGCATTAAGTCACTATATTAAAGTATATAAGCAAATTCTTATAAGCTTTCACACGCCCAATTTGGCAAGGGATCATCTGTATAAATAGTCCTTTGTTTTCACTCCCAAGATATGTACAGGTTTTTACAGAACTCAAATTGATTCTAGCAATTATTTAAAATTCCTCAGAAATACCTTAAACCTCAGATCTTCATTTCTGAGTAGAGACATTGCCAAAATGCCAACAGCCGGGGACTTTTAGATTAAAGGCAACATCACTTTAGACAGCCTTTCACACAGACACAGGCAAAGGGCAATTCATATAACTCACACATCTAGTATCTCACTTTATAGATCTTGATGGGGGAATCCTGTGGTTGACTAAGCTAAGACATGAACCTGGGTTATAATTTCTTGATTTAAAGCCAGTCTAACTCAAAACCACACTACACTCAACAGGTCATATTTTAAATGGAGGATTGTACATTTAGGTTTACTATTGCATTGCCTTGCAAGATCACATATCAACTCTGTCACTTTCAATTACAGCTATAGCAGCAAATTATCTCATACCAATCTAAATGTCTAAATTTTTAAAGTATTGCCCTTTATTTTAGAGATGATGACTATAAATATAACTGAGGTATTTTCTAAAACCCACTTTATGCTGAACCATGCTTTCTTATTCTCTTCTGAGTAATAGCTTGTCACACACAATAGCTGGATTGGTTCAAGATTTAGTTCAGGAGTGTCCAATCTTTTGCTTCCCTGAGCCTCATTAGAAAAACTATCTTGGGCCACACCTAAAATACACTAACACTAACGATAGCTGATGAGCTAAAAAAAAAAAAAAAGTTGTAAAAAAATCTTATATTTTCAGAAAGTTTACAAATTTGTATTGGGTCACAATCAAAGCCACATTCTGGGCAGTATGTGGCCCACAGGCCGCAGGTTAGACAAGCTTGATTTTAGTCAGTGAACTTGGGCAAAAAACTATGGAAACCGTTTGACATGAAATGCAGGTCAGAATCAATTTCTCAATTTCTAGGGTAGGCATGGCGAACAGTCCATTACACACTCACACTTCTGTGGAGAAGGGTGAACATTAACTAATTGATTATAAACATTTCTCCTGAATAGTTTGGACATGGTGTCAGAATTCTTTTCAACCAAGGGCAGTATGTAGACATTATTCATTGATCAGATGGGCACATTGGTGAAATGTATTTGGCATCCCTCTCCTAAGACTTCAGATTGGCAGATACCCTGACGATAACGTTAACAGCCCAGCATCTGGTGCTTAAACCCTCTCTCAAACACCTTTAGCAAGAGACTACTTGGCTTCTTCTTGAACACTTTCACCAATAAGTTGAGTGAACTGGCCACACAGAAAAGGGACCACAAACTCAGGTGTAAAAATACTGAACAATTAACTGCTTCATAAATAAGTAAACACAACTACAGAGTTCATAAACTGTCTTCTCGGTAGTCATCTATTGCCACGCCTACTATCCACTTTTATCACATCTCTTTGAAAAGTAAGGAGAAGAAAAGAATTTCTTTTGTGCTTTATTTCCTAAGAAGAGCATTTCATATTCAGGAGTGAACTCTCAACTCTGGCAATAGGAGACTTTGCATTCGAAAGAAGAGGTTTGAGAGCTCCCTGAGAATAGCACAGCCTGAAAATTCTCACAATGAAGAAAAAAAAAAGAGATGAGTTGGGGAGAGGCCAGGAACAGAAGAATCTGAAGATGGAGTAAGAGTCTGATCCTTTGCGGCCCAGATCTCACCACCACTGCTCGGGACCATTCACTTCCCTTATCGATTTTGCTGCAGTCTGGATCTCCACTTCTCTTCCTCATTCACAATACTCAATCTGATGGAACTATTAAGGAAGTTTACACTAAACCATAACTAGCCCTTTTACAAAACATTTGAATCCAAAAGAAAGACTTGCTCATGCAAATGAATCTCTAATTTTTAGAGCTATTTATCATGTAGATTATCCCTTACTTCCCCACCTAAATTGATTAGAGTACTAGAACATAAAGTTTATGGTATTTGTCATCATTTCATAAACTTTTAAAGTTGTACTTTTCAGCATTGTGATGTTCAAAAACACCTGAATACCTTTGGAATGCTTATATGAAGATATTTTACCCAAAGAAACTGTAAGCTCTAACAAATCAGTAGCATTGGGGGGAAAAACAAGTTAAATAACAAGTTGCACTGTGAGGTTCCTAATTATTCTTCATTCACTGTAGCTCTTAACCAACACACATGCAAATGCAAGCAGGCACACAAAAGGAGCAATGCACTGCTAAGACCTAAACGACATCACAGAGATCATTCCAAAAAATGACTATTCTAGTGGCCAATGTGAATTTTATTGGCTGAGTCACACATTTTGTAGGCAGGGGGTATTTTGAAATTGTTGTGAAGATATACTAAAGGTTTTCATATATATGGTACCTAACTGTCTCATCTGATAGTTGTTCCAGATAATTATTTAAGTGATTCAGTAAGGCATAATCATTGATATGCTTTAAGACTAACATAAAACAGGCAAATAGAACAAAAATTGGATTATGCACCCAATATTAAATCTGGAGCTGATCTGTTTTATGCCTAGGATTTCATTCAGCTCCTTAGATTGATAATAATTAATGGCATGCCTCAAAAGATTAGAAAACCAGCTCTTCTTGCATCTCAAATAAGCCAAGTCTTACAGAAGTGCAAAGTAAGAGTAGGTCATTTTCATCATGAAAACATTCACATATTTCTTTTTGCACAAATGTAAAATTATCATGTCTCATGTTGAGATGATTGGAACGTATGATCAGCTTGTACAGTAAGAACAGAGTATAGAGAACTTATACATTCAACAAGTTTGTATGCATGTTATAATTTATAACTTGATTTTCCCCCTGAACCCTGAGGCAAAATGTCACCTTCTGCCACTATGCTAATTCAAAAATAAGAGGTGGCTAGTTGTTCCTATGGTAACATAGGCTCATTTTACTTCTGCCTATTTCCAACCTGTTACTAAATTACTAAGCACTGGAGCGATGCATCAAAGAGCACAGGGAGATGCTGTTCACATAATGAAACCAAACACCATCCACTTAAAACATGTTGCGTCAGCTTGGAAATAAGGCTGGAGAAGCCCCTTACTTTCTATCCCCACCCTTATAACTGACCACCTAGCAACTGTTCCATTACAAAGCCAGGACCTCACTCTACACAACAGAAATTACTCCCAGAGGCAGAACTGACTTTCCAGAGCTCTTGTGATTTGGGCATGGGTATATTTTTTTATTAGGCTCAAAAACATGTATTATGACCTTTTTCACTTCTCCATTATTCTATATTAATGATCAATGAATAGATATATTTTCTTTGGAGACAATTTTGAAGTGTCTATTAGCTGCAAAAAAGGCAATTACATTTCTTTAAGAGCATCCATGAGTCCAGGAGGCCAAGAATGAGATTTTCCCCTCAGTCAAGGTTTTCAAAGGGTCAGCCAACAGAATTGGGACAGGCTATATTCCTTACTAATGGTGCACCACGACACTCAAATATCCTGCCGAGAAGAATCTTTTACTTTGGAATTTAAAGTCTCATCTAACAGAACCCATGCCTGCAGGAGCCTCAATTTATCTGCTGTAGAGGAAGAACACTGAAATCCAATCTGAGGGAATCCAAACCTTTGTTTCCATGGCGAGGCTTCCAAAAAAGCTACTGAACATTCAATTCTGTCCACTGTAGTTACAAGGTATGGGTATATTTAAGAATCTATAATACCTTAAGTTAGCACAAAGGCACACAAAAACATCAGTCATTTCTGTAGCTAGGAGCCAGGTCATTGTGGAAAGATGTTGTAGGTATTTACCTTGAAAGGTATGGGGATTGTGTGTACTTGTTAAGTTGGCTCGTCTGAAAAATGAAGAGGTTGAATTAGATGATCTCTTGGGTCCGTTTTAAGTCTATGCTTTAACTAAGAGGTTAGCTAACTCTGTGACCTTGATCAAGTCACCCAGCTCCACTAATGTGTGAGTTTCCTTCTAGTTTAAAACAAGTCCATGAATTCCTAATTTTAGTGATTATGTTTTCCCTTAAAATTAACAGATAATTTTAGAAATAAGATTAGCACTCTATATACTATCTGAGATTGAGGAGGGAGGTAAAGAGTAGGGAGTAAATTTTTGTCTTAGGAGTCAATTCTATTGGGCAATCAAATGGGCAAATAACTAACCAAAAAGAATGCTTAAGTAAAAAGTGCTTAAGAATGTAAAGTTACAATAATGGATCAAAGAATAACAACCGATGAAGAGATCTGTTTCCCCTTGAACCTACTGTCAATAGGTCTTCTTTGTTTTTTGGGTGTCAAAAGTCTCTTCCTTATCCATCTTAACTTCTTCAACAATATACAATTGGTTTCTTCAAGAGCCATAGCCTGGAAAGTTCTACCATATTGTTATTACAACTGTCAAAGGATTAGGGAAAGAAAGCGAGAGCACATGTACTGTCTTACAGGGGAAGAACACACACATATGATGTCTATGTGGGATACCTAGATAACAGAGCTGAGTATATATGTCCCAGATGCAGGCTACAGACTGCAGATCAGTGTTATATTATGAGACTTATTAAAAGGTTTTCAATTATATCACTGAATTAAAAATTATGATATACCTCTTTTAGATTAAAAAGTGCTGCTACATTGGCAACATATAATAATATTGAAGACTGCTTGCCTTCAACCTAGCAATTTCAGTCTTTGGTATAATTCCAGAGGAACTTTCATACCTATTTATACACAAAGAAACATAAAAGATTTTAAAGTAGTATAAATAGTGCTGTGACAAATAATTAGAAACAATATAAATGCGCACCATTAACATAGGAATAGATATATCACTTATATGATTGATGAAGTAAAATAAATTAACTAGAGATGTGTGAACCAACATAGGTAATAATCTCACAAATACAATTTGCAGTGAAAGAAATAATATTCGTACAAGAATATATTTGATGTATTACCATGTATGTATACAAACTTTAAAATAATCACGCAAAACAATATTATCTAATGATATTGACACAAAAATATGTGGTAAAAAAAACCCCAAATCACTATAATGTAGTAAATGCAATAGCAGGAGGATACATAATGGACTGCCATATCTGTAAAGGCATATTTAAAAAATAATAATAATTCAAAGCAACTATGGTAAAATGTTTAGAAGGCTAAACAGCGAGAGCTTGGAAATTAATAATATTGTGGTTTTCTATAGGGTTATAATATTGATTTTAAAAGACAATTGAACAAAAATAACAAAAGTCTACTTGCTTCCATTGAATTTTGTTGTTGTTGTTGTTTTCAGGTTTTAAGAAATTTTATGTACTACATTACTTTTTTTTCTCTTCTATTTAGGTTTTGAGCTCTCCACAAGGATATGCAGGAGTTTTAGAAAAAAGTTTCATAATAATTCTTTAAAGAAATTGTTAAGCATTGAAGCACAAACTGATGGATCTTCTGCATTTCTAGTTCAATTATTTTTCTCTGCACTGAATTTTTTATTAGTAAATGAGAGATCACTAATCACAATGTTGGAGTTCGAGAATTTTCAGTCTCCCTGAAATATCAGTGCCCAGAATCCTCTGAGACTGGTCCAATCATTTGGGAGGTGTCTGTTTGCTTCTCAATCATTAGAGTTTGGCTAAATCCATTTCAATATTGCATCTCCATCCGTGTCCCCCTGGATCAACATAATATTCTCTGTGATCACATGTGTACCATTCTTTTTTTATATGCATCCACTAGTGAGAGCTTTCAGTAATTTCTCTTGGGGCTGCAAAGTAAAGTTTGCCCTTCTTATGGAAATCTGAACGAAAATCTACCTCTTTATACCTGTAAGATAAACATAATCCAAATAAAACAACTTACAAATGGCTGGTCTGCTGAAGTTTCCTCTCCCCATGAAGCTTCCATTTGCAGATAAATTTTTTCTACCTAATTAGTATGAACTTTAGAAATAATTAAAGCAAGCCATGAGTCTGAAAATTCCTCTTAGTAAATATGTATTTTCCATGGTTACATTCCACTCTTCTCTTATTTTTTTTTTACTTTTGAGATCAGGGCCATGTAATCAACAGAACTGAAAATTCTCCAACCAGCAATAATCCAGGAAGACATCAAAACACCCAGACAGAATAAGGCTAATATTTCCTCACCAGGTGTCTAGCCTCTTAATCTAGTGATAATATCACATTCCAAAGGAAAAGGCACTGAGACCCTCCCAACCAGGGCTCTAAGCACTTACTTCTCCACCTAGGATTACCAGCTTGTTGAGCAGCAAACATTCTCACCTGCATCAGAGGTGGGGGCTGATCTCCAGTTGCTGAGAAGAGCAGCATTTGAGGAGTAAATAAGAGCTCAGGCAAAATTTTTCTTTAGAAACCAAAAGCTGGCAGCAAACCTGCTGGCTTCAGGTGCAGGTGCTACATGATCTGGGGTTTCATTTATGCTTCCTGAGACTATGGCCCTTCTTTGGAATTTGGAATTTAAAAGGTGGACTTCTCTGCAAGAGCATATTTGTACAAGGCTGTGTTTTATAGGTACGTTTCAGGTTCAGTGATGAAGAGGGCATGGCCCATCTTCCTTGTCAAAGGAAAAATCTGGAGACTCCTCTACAGGAAATTTGACCTCAAACCCTGAGCGGAGTCAAAGGTCTTGTCAGACAGAATGCTTGATGCTGAGAAGTGCAGGGAGAGAGATAAAGAAAGGGACCTTTCTTTGGATCTGATTTATCACCCTGCTGCCATGAACTCACCTTAGAAAATTCAGTATTCCCTCTGAAAAATGAAGTGTGGCTACTCGATCCTTCATAGGATTACTGAGTGATTACCCAGAGACTGTAAGGAAACATGGGTTCTAATCACAATTCAGCCACTCAATTGCAATCTACAGCATCTTTATCAAAACTATTAGGAGTAAAAGGTCCCAAGCCAGGGGTTGGCTACTCCACGTTAGAATCAGAATCATAAACTATGGGAGGTGGGGCCTTATAGTGATATTTATAAAAATCTCCCAAGATGATTTCAATATAAAGCCAGACTGAGAACTAGAGTAGTGTTTCTCATACATTAGTGTTCAAACAACTCACCCGAGAGCTTACTAAAATGCAATCCTGATTCAGTAGGTTAGAGATGAGACACTTCTGACAAACTCCCTGGTGGCGAAATGCTGCTCGTGTACAGAGCACACTTTGAGTAGCAAGAAACTAATGATTTCCAAGCACCCCTCCAGTGATTCTGTGAATCTGTGGTTAACTTGCACTTTGGACAGAATAGTCAATGCCCCACCTAAGAATACCCATTTCAGAGAGAAATGCCATTTTATAATGCTGTGTGCTGTGTTAGACTCTGTGAACTAATTTAATGGTCTTTATTAGGAGATTCTTCAGAATCTTAGTGTCTGATGAGACACCATGGACTTTAATAATCACTGAATGGCATGCTGCAAATAAAAACTACAGGGGGGTTATGGGGGATTTTCATAAGTTAGGAGGCCACCGTGATATAGAGATTTGAGTCTTATGAGGGGGTGTGTACAGGGACATCTCTTAGGAGTGTGTGTGTGCGTGCATGTGTGTGTGTGTATGTGGGCACGCGCGCCTGGAGTTAGGGTGCAGGTTGGGGTTTGGAGTGGTTTAGGGAAAGCTTCCAGGAAAAAAATTTCTCTAAAGCTGAAATCTAAAGATGAGTAAGATTTGGGAGTTGGAAGGGCTGTCCAGACAGATGGAATTATGGTATTAATACCTATATGTGTGTGAAACAGGAGTTGAGGAAATAGAAGAACTAAAAGAACTGGAGCATTGAAAAAAAGTACCGGTAACATGAAAAATCAGCTGAGGGGTAAGCAGTGTCCAGAGACAGGACTTCATAAACTATATCAAGGAGCGTGTCCTCCTGAAGCAAGAAAAAATCTTCAAAGCACTTTAAGTGGAAAAGCAACATGATTTATATTTTCAGAAATAATTTTCCTGCATGCTGTGTGGACAATGGATTATGAAGGGAAACATATCTGTTAGGGATCTGTTTCAGTTTACTACTAATTGCTGAGAGTGAATGAGGCTAGCTATTGCACATCCAGGAAATTCTTCTACAGATATTCTTTTGTGTACATAGATGTGTGGGCAAGTATGTTCATGGCACTATTGCTTGTAATAATAAAAACTTATAAACATACATGATGTCTGTCAACTGGACACTAGTTGTATAGTTATTGGCATGTCCATACTATGAAATATGATTGTATGGCCATTAAAATGCATACAGTAGATCTATATAGATTAAAATGTAAAGATATTCAAGACATGTTGTAAAGTGAAAAAAGCAAGTCACAAAATAATTTATATAGTATGGATTCCCTTACATAAAAATAAAAATGTATTCTTACTCTCTGTATAGCATAGGCATATATAAATTAATAGAAAAAGAACTGAGAATACATCAAATTGATGACAATGGCTTCCTTTAAGAAAAGGAATGGAAGACGAGAGCAACTTTCGCTCTACATGCTTCTGTTTTAAGACATTTTCAAAGAGAACATATTTATATGTCACTTCTATAATAGAAAAAAAAAGAAAAGAAATGAATTGCTACATGACACACCTTTTTAAATTTGTTAATAGCATGAGTTTTGCCTTCATCCAGTCTAACAAGTCCTACAATTTTAAATTCAAAAATTCTTTAAAAAAAATCAAAGCTCAAAATCTTTTAAGAATTTAAAACTCTAAAAGTTTCTTCTCCCCTCAAGGTGGTGCCCTATGGTCACCTCCCCCACCCTCCAAAAACCCCCTCTTTCTTCTAGTTCTCATAATGCAACTACCCTGTACCTAAGACAACTCCAGAAACAATCTAAACTTCTAACAGTTGAATATTATTAAAAAGATTAAGTAACAAATAGAATTTGTTTGAAAATAAAGTGTTTTCTCTTTACCCTTCTGGGTTCTGAGAATTTTCAGTGCTGCCATAATTTTCCAGAAAGATCCTCTGATGACCTCTGAAAACAATCCAGGACCCCCCACAGCTACTCTTGGATCCCAGTATAACCAATTCAGCCGTGCACTGAAGGGAAAGTTATAAATTGCTTAGAGAAGAAGGTTACAAAAGGGAGCGACCAGCCTGGCTTTTGTTAGGGTAAATCTGGGCTCCCCAACCTGTTAAGATGCTTTGAAAGAGGTAACAAAATGATCTATAAAGGCGAAACAGTGGGTGTCATTTCTTTAGATAATCAAAAACCTTTTGATTGGGGAATACACAAAAGGCTGAGGAAGGTTAGTAACCCTGGGATAAAAGAAAAATTTCCTTCATCAATTAAAAAACAGTTATGGAAAAAATGGGGACTAGAACTCCAATTTTCCAAACGGAGGAAGATTAAAATGTGACATCATTCAACATTTATTATATTCAATGTCCAATTGCATGAAAATCTCCAGTAAGAAATCAGTTATCTAAAATTGATTTAAAATGTTTTAAATAACAACATAAAATGTAAAAACAAACTTTTATCTTATAATTAATTAATAAAAATATTTTACTTCCATTCTAGTGCGTGCTTTTTGGTATAGTACCTTAAAAAGCATTCACCACCACTGATAGAATGTCACATTCGAATGCTGTTACTCCTTTTATCACCAATTCTTCATTTTTTCACTTGAGTTTTATTTTAAATAATGTGGAAACTTTCTGATCCTTAACGTGGGTCGTCTTACCTAATTCAAAATCACAAGATATTAGTCTACTGAAACAAAGTCAGCACAAAACAACAACACTAAGTTTATTGATAATAACATTCATAGCTTATTTTTCTCTGGAGAAACTAAAAACTTTTTAAACATACTTGCCATTTCATAATCATTAACAATTAATGATGTGCTGACATGTTATATGTATTAGAAAGATAATAACAAAAATCTGTGTTATAGCAAATTAGTCCTACATTCTCTAGGAAGCCTCAAAGTTGATGAAGCATCCAGCCATACAGGGACTGCATTTGCATTGGGAGTTTATAATTATTTGGTTGGCAAAGGACAGCAGAGCAAGGAGATGCCAATTGTATCTAAAAGCAAAGTTGATACAGTGACTGCAGAGTATCACGTCTGTCTCATCAGCCTGCTCGGAAATGCAAAAGCAGTGCCATGAAGCCAGTTTTTGAAGGCCAAGGACTCTATCTACCTTGATGCTTTTCATCCTTGTAGAGTGACCAAGATATAAAAAACAGTAGTCTCTCTCCAGGGCTGAATGATAAATAATCCATGGATAAGGCTGCCCCTAATAGATCAGGTACAATAAAGTTCCTGGGGAGTAGAGGACATTACCCTAACCAGGACAATGATGACAAGGGCTGGCACTTCTCTGCAGCGTGCTGTGAAATCACAGAGAAGCCGGCAGTCTGAGCCTGGTCATGGTTCAGAGGTGAGGCAATGCCCTGAACCACCCCTACTGAGTCCAGAGAGTTCCAAACCCTGCTCAATGCCTGTGTCCCTGTTTTCACCGCTCCGTCGTAAAATCTGAAAAATATGAGCAATGGTATGAGGTGTTTTTATTTCAAATACAACTACCTTTATTCATTTTTAAACCTCTTTCCTTTGTGAAATGATAGTTGTAAGAGATACTGGAGAGGTAGTAGCAGTATTTGCTTTATCACTACAATAAAATGTGGGTAATCCTGTGTTTTTTCCATTTTAAAAAAGTAGTACTTTGTTAAATCTAAAAGTCTGGGACCTTCTAGTACAATAGTTAAAAGTTTTGGCTGAAATAAAATGAGCTTGGTCCCAATCCCAAATCTGCCACTTACCGGCTATGTGGCCTCCTGGAAGCCTCGATTTCCTCATTTGTTAAAAAGAAATAACAATAGTGCCTACCTAGTAGGTTATCATGAAGATTATGTAGATAATGCAGAAGAGGCTTAGCATGGAGCATGATACATGGTAACAGTTGAGGGTTAGCTTTTTATAAAGAGTTATAAGAAAGGTTGCTCATCACTTCTGACCCTCAGTTTGCTCATGTCTCAAATGAGGCATTTGACCTCAGAGACTTCTACACACACACACACACACACACCCCTCATTGCAACAGCCTACATTCCACCCCACAATGCTACTCCTTCTAGGTTATTTATATACACAATTGTTCACAGGCAAGTTAAACGAATTATGTTCCATCCATATAATGAACTACCATCCAGCCATACAATACCATTTCTATATATTATTGAGTGGGAAAACATAATTACAAACACATTATTAACCACAAAATTCCATTTTTTAAATGCAATACATACATACAAATGATCATTTCTAACTTGTCCTCCAAAACCTTACTGAGTTACTCTAGACTGGCACCACATAATAGAAATATAACAAGAGCCACAATGTGAGCCATACATAGAATATTAAATTTTCTAGTAATCACATTAAAAGAAACATATGAAATTTGTTTCAATTATATATTTTATTTAATCCAATAGAAACATAATATTTTTATTTCCACATGTAATCATTAAAAAATATTAATGAGATATTATAGTTTTTGTATTGTCTTTGTAATGTAATGTGTATTTTATACTTACAGTAAATCTTAATATGGATGAGCTGCATTTCAATAGTGGCCACAAGTGACTCATGGCTACTATTAATATAACAGACAGAGTGACTTTAGGCAGTTAGTCCCCTCAAGTTGAATTAGGATTAATCAGAAAAAAAAACCCAAAAAACTCATCTTCTCATCTTACTTACCTTACATGCCCGTTGCCTAAAACAACTTCTGATACCTAATGGATACTCAATAAATGCTAGGTTGTTTGTTTGTTTTTTGTTGTTGCTGTTATTGTTCTATTTATTTATTTATTTACTTATTTTTACGTTGAATGCCCTCCCCCACGGCCTTCCCCCCTCAACTCCCCACCCCCACTAAAATGTTAGTTTTAATGAATGTATTTAATTCAGAGTATTCTTCAGGGGCTTAGCACTTGTAAGCAGCATATGAATCACAGCGTAAAAGGCGTTGCACCACTCCCATCAAAAGAGCAGAGGGAATTTGGAAAGCATCTCCCGAATACCATACCTCACAAGCAGCCTCCCACTTTCTCTAAGGGTAAAGCCAGCCATACAGAAATGTAAGACCCCCTCACGAATTACTAAAAAATGTCTACAGAACTAAAGCTAAGTCCCAAATGTATATTATACTCACAGACAAATAACTGTTAGAAGATAGCAGGACTGAGAGAAATGGATAATCGTAAAAATGTTATTATATCTGCTATGTCTAAATACTTTGCATACATCATTTATAATCTTCACTAAAACTCTATAAGGTAAGGTGGAGAAATAATGATAGAGTAAAAAACACTATGAGCTGTGGAATCATTAAAACAAACAAATTGAATCCTATCTCTGCCCGTTTCTGTCATAGCTCTAGGGCCTAGGTGAGATTCTTAATTTTTCTAGGCTCAGTTTTCCCATTTCTAACATGGGCATTAAAGTAACTACCTTTGCACTTTGCACTCCGTCATGCCTGGAAAAGACTCACGGCAGGGGCCACAGTATTTGGATACAGAGAAGCATTCTGTAAAGGTAGCTACAAGACAAAGGAGGCAGATGAACGCTGTTTGAGGAGAAATGCCTCTCATGTAACTGGATCAGATCAGAACAGAGAACTGGAGGAGCAAAAGTTGAGTCAATACAGGAACTTAGGCTTATGGAAGGCCTTGAGCCAGTTGGAGGAGTTGAGACTTGATTACAGTCTAAACCCCATCATAAATCTGTGAAACAGTTGATCAGTCTCTGTGCAATTACGAAGCTCTTTTTTTTTTAAACTTAATTCTTTAGGCTGATTGGAACATTCCTTTACTCAAGTAAAGGCTGAACATGTGCTTTTCTACACTCTTCAAATCCTACCTTAAATTTGTCTTAATCCTTTGAGTCTACATGAGTGGCGTTCACCTTCCCCTATACTAACTGGGTTGTGAAAGAAAAACCAAGCAAAGCCTTATCTGTGGTTAAAGCATTGCAACAACTTTACTCAAGTTAGATCCTCCAGCAGGCCCATTAAACCAACACAGCTGCTCACCATTAGTTACCCCCTCGTTTGGCTGTCTGCCTGAACCACCTCATCAATGAGCTATGAGCCACCACACCTGGCGTACTCAGGTTTGAACCGAATCATGTGAAGAACGTTATCAAAACCCTTTTTAAGTGAACGAAGTGTATGTATGTGTATAAGAATCTGTATATAAACATGCGTGTTTAGAAATACATATGTTTAATACATGTGTTCAAGAAACACATGCAACTAGAGATTCTCTCCAATTAAAGATGGAAACAATAGATTATTGATACAAAAAAATTCCCTAATTATTTAGTTTTTCTAAAGATTGAACATCACTCTTTTAAGATTTATTTTTATTGTTTTTGACAGAGAGAGACAGAGACAGAGAGAATGGGGAGGGCCCAAGACAGTCTCCATAGTTGCACATCACTGGTTTTTCCACATAGTTTTGTTCCACAGGTGGGCGGGGCTGCACAGGGCAGGAACTGGGCCGGGGTCTCATCCCAGTGAAAACCGAACTGTGGGAACTCCCCAGTTCAGCATGTGGGTCCGCACAGGCCAGGGCTGGGATTCGATCCTCAGTCCCTGGGGCTTCAAAGTGAGCGCTTAACCCATTAAGCCATCCCGGCTTCCTGTGAACATCACTCTTTTAAAAACTGTGTATTTTCTCAAATTATTTACTTTTTCTCAAATTATTTACATATATTATTTACTCTATACACAAAATGAAACAGAAAACCTATTAGCAAAAATGACCAGTGAAGGATAGGGAATGAAGTTTTAGGGAAATTGCCATTAACATTGAGAATGAATTGTTGTTTCCTGCATTAAGTCCATAAGCAATTATCTCCCATACTTTTCTAAAATAGAGAATATATATATATATCAATTTAAAAGAAACTGTATGGCAGATTAAAATTGGTGCCTTGAAATCTTAAAAGTTTTCATCTTCTAAACAAGCAAACACACCAGCAAATACTGATAAATTGAATCATCGATTGAAAACTGAAAAGTGTTGTAATTATTCAAGACGCGTTCTCCTTCCCTGGCCTGTGAGAGTCCTGGTGGTTTCATTAAATGACAGTTTTCAGCACTTTTAGCTGGGTTGTGGCACAACCCAAAGAAATATGAAGAGTAATTTTCAAAAGGAACCTTTATTTTTAATATGGATTGATTTTTTTAAAGGCAGCTCCAAGCAGCCCAGTATATCAAACAGAAACCATCACACCAATCCCAACACATCAAGGAGCAGTTTTAGCACGTGACATTTGTTGTTTCTAGCAGGTATCCATGTAGCCAGAGAGGTCACCACTCAGCAAGGTGCTTTCTTTCTGGCGTATAAGAAAAGAAATCACCAGGAAGAAGAGGGAAAATGGGCTTGGGAAACAGGAGGGGACCTTGTCAATCTCCAAGATGCTAGAAAATGATTGTGGAAGTCTTTTGTTAGGGAATCCTATAATGGTATTGCTGCTCCTCTCTTGTGGACATGAACAGCAACTCGCCTGAGATAGTGAGGGCAACAGAGGATTAGACAAATCGTGAAAAGGCCCTGGAAAGGACATTACTGGTGTTTGGAATCACAAAGGCCATAAAATTTTATTATTATTTACCTTCAACAGCAGTGTCCTTATAACAGGATTTCTTGGGGGAAAAAACCTGAAGGTATATGGGAAATGTTTATTATGAGCGTATGTGTATAAATTATTTTACAAATGGGAAAAGAAAAAGGCCCTACAGAGCTATCCTTAATATATTCTATGGGTCATACACTGATTTATGTTATGTTAAGAATTTATACTACCTCCAAGAGGAGGGTGTTAAGCTTGTTCCCAATTCTTTTTAGTTTAAACACATGAATCAGTGAGAAGGTTGGCATTGCATTGGAAATGATTTCAATGCATGTAACAACGCTATAAAATAAATAAATAAATAAATAAATAAATAACAGGAAGAGATGGGTCAATCTGAGGTTTCAAGATAGCTAGGAGGATTGTAAGATCACATGACAGGGTCCCTGGCATTACCCACTAGGCCCAATAATAGAATATTACTGAATATTGGATTTTAGGAAACTACATTATAAAGAGCTAAATTTTTAAACACATAAGTCAGTCTCAGTACAGGTCTTAGTCAATCCTTCCACAGACACTTTAATGAAAAGAAGAATCTTTTATCAATGTTTATATAGGTGTTAGAATCCACTTTTTATTATTTAATAAAGGTAGGTAGGTAGGTAGGTAGGTAGGTAGGTAGATAGATAGATAGATAGATAGATAGATAGATAGATAGATAGATAGAATTGTTTTGACAGAGAGAGAGAGAAGGGGGAGGGCCCAGAGCAGTCTCCATAGTTGCACATCATTGGTTTTCTACATAGATTCATTCCACAGGTGGGCACTGGGCTCTGCAGAGCAGGAACCAGCTGGGGGCCTCCCACAGGGAAACAACACCCCAGGCAGGAGCCAAACCAGGGGCCTTCCACATAGGAAGCTCACCCCAGTGAGAACCAAACTGGAGGCCTCCCACATGGGAAGCATACCCCAATTCAGCATATGGCTCCACATGGGCCAGAGCCGGGATTCAATCCTAGGACCCCAGGGTTGCAAAATGAGCATTTCACCCACTGAGCCATCCCGGTATCCCCCATCACGTATATTTTTTTAGTAAGATCAAACCATATCTCACTAACTGAGTATATCCCTTTTTCTCTGGGTATTTTCTCTAAATTGGTTGTTATGGGCAATAGAAATTCATATCTTACCAATAAATGAGACAGTTGTCCCTTCAGATAACAACAGTAAAAGCAAAAGCAATAATAGTTACAATAATAATCACGAGTGTTTGTCTAATGATGTAGATAGTCATCCATGACGTTCCTGGCACTGTATTTGAGCCACTGTACCTTGGGAGCTGGGACAGGAGCATACCAGAGAGGAACCAGTCTCTGCCCTCACAGATGGGGAGATAAACATGGACACTAATGATTATGATACAATTGGATAAGTAGTCACAGAATTGGTCGTTAAGGCACAGAATGACAAGGAATACTGTCTGCGCAGGAAATGCTTGTTATTGAACGAATGGAGTAGCCTTTTGCATACCCAACCTGCAACCTGCACACTATTCTGGCGTTCTCTTCCTCTCTTGGCTGGTCTCAACTTATAGCCTGTTTGACCTGAGGCCCTGGCCAGACTTTTGGCCAGTCTCCCAGACCTAACCCATTCCAACCACCAGATATCCAGAAGTACTTCTCCTGAGGAGAGGCAAGCCGAAGCTGTCCTAGTAGCAATGAAGTATTGCAGGAATCACATCAACTCTTTTCCACACGTCAAGAAGCAGTGAAATCTTATTAGAAAATTAGAAGAGCCCTGGGCTTGGATTAGGAGACCAACCCACGGTGTGACTATAGGCAAGTCATTTCACGAAAATCTGCCTAAGATCTATATCACCACTGCACTTATCTGACAAGACTCTATCTTCCCAGGCATTTATGTTGCGTGTAGCGCAAGACGCCATGAGGTAGATTCCTGCGCCTCTGTTATAGCCTCATGGTCCCAACAGCTAGGCTTCCTATAGGTATAATTCACACAAAAGCATACAGATATTTTTCCCCATGAAAACAGAATTTTTATTAAAACAATTAAATGAAAATATTAAAAGTATAGGAATTCTATTCCTAAAATAAAAACACACAGCACAGAGCAAGGCCTGGATGTATAACACCACCATAGATTTTGAGAGGGGGACTATCTCTTTCTTCCAAATCAAGCTCAGAAATGATGGCCCAGAGTGGCACAGTGACTTCACCAACCCTACACTGCCAACCCTGAAGAGAGATGGTAAATAAATAAATAAATAAGAGATGGGAGGAACACCTAACCTGCATGCTCCTATTAGTCTCCCTTCCCTGAACACTTATCTCTGAACCTCATTCTTATCAATGACTCTTTAAAATCCACCGAGGGTTCTCTTTCCACTTGAGTAGGATAGAGGAGTGCTTCCTTAAATTCACCTTGAATCTCTTCACTCTAAGTCTGTACACACTTTGGGACTTTTCAGGACACTCCAAGCCTTTGCACAAAGACCCAGGTTTTAACTTGCTTGCAAGACAGATAGTTTTAAGCCTCCTACTTATGATTCCTTCAGAACCACCCCAGTTGCCTACATAGATATGCTCCCTGCTCATTGTCCTTGTTTCTGAGAAAGGGCAAAGTAAAAGGCAAAAAGAAAAAAATAGGCATAGTAATATTTGTTCGTACAACTATAATTATCTCGAGCAAATGGGGAGCTTTTGTTTCTTTTCCACCTGAATTAACTCATCCTCAACCTCTCCATATTCTTGCTTTTTGAAACTCTCAAATATAAACAGATTTCATACTTTCACTTTTTAAGTTTTTATTCCTTAAAAAAAAAAAAAAAAAGGCTCAGCGGGTTAAGCGCTCGCTTTGAAGCCCCAGGGACCGAGGATCGAATCCCAGCCCCAGCCCTAGCCCAGGCCCATGCCGACCCACATGCTGAACTGGGGTGTGCCCCCAGTTCAGTTCTTGCCAGGACCTATGTGGGAGGCTCCCGGCCCAGTTCCTGCCCTGTGCAGTCCTGCGCCCGCTTGTGCAGTGAAACTATATGGAAAACTAATGCTGTCAACTATGGAGACTGCTCTGGGCCCTCCCCCTTCTCTCTGTCTCTCTCTGTCTCTGCTTCTCTCTGTCAAAAATCAATAAAATAAATCTTAAAAAAAAATTATTTGAGCACCTATTATGTGCCGAATAGGGATGCTGGATACTAGATATACCACAAAATTACATTGTGCTTGCCCTCGTGGAGCTGATAGTCTGAAGGAACTAAACAAATCACACCACAAATCACACTTTTACACTAAGTGATAAAAGAAAACAATAGGATCATGAGAACAAATATTGTGAAAATCCCATTTAGATTGGAGTGGAAAAAAAATTCCTTCCTGCCTGTGGTTTTCCAATTTATCTTTTGACAAAAACTACACCTTTTAAAATGTATGATATTTGTTTTCTAGGCACAAATCATTCAGCAAAGGAAACATGAAATCATTTCTCTCTATTGCCTCAACTTTCTCCTCTAAAATGATTGTAGTGGTCCTCACCCTACTTACTTCATACGGGCACTTTGTGAATAAAATAAGACCACAAATGAGAGGTTGCCTCCAACATTTCACATATTATTTAGAAAACATTAATAGAGTTCATACCTAAACATTGTTTTTCAAAAAAGGTAAGAATAACAGCAGTACATTTGGAAACATTTTGACAAACTGAAACTTAAACATCATTTCTCATCATAAGTTTTGTTGGGGAAAAAAATAAAAAAATAAAAAATAAAAGATGCCAGCTTTCTAAAAACGTTCAAAACTTAGGATTTCTAAGTGGACCCACAAATATGACCCTGTTAGCTCCTGTGCCAGTAATATAAAATCTGCCTTTAATTTTGCTTAACAGTAATAAAAGCTTATCACACCGTCAAATCCCTACAGCAATGTTCTCAAAGGTTCTGCATGTGGAAGCCTGCTGCCTTTCAGCTTCCCCGTTAAACACCTGTTCTGGGCTTGGGCCATGCTTCTGCTTTCTCACTCAGGTGGAGAGTCTTGCTTAAGGGGACAGGCAGGGATTTTTGCTGTCACCAAAGACAGCTAATTTGGGAAGCCTAATCTTGCAAAGGGGCCAAATTTCAGTTCTCAGAGTGTTGGGTTTAGGGTAAAAGGGACTCCGCCCAGAAATGCAACCTGATTACTTCCTCCTTTGCCCCTCTCTTGTCTTGGCTGAGAATCCCCTCAATAACTGACACGTTTTATAGATTTCAGGCAACTAGGTGCACAGGGTGTCACACTCCCATTCTTTCTTGTCACCTGGCTAATTTAATACTTGCCTCCTCTGATGGATATAGCCACTCCTGACAAGCAGTTGCCTTGTGGTTTATTTCAGTTAGTTCAAGCACAACTATAAGTTGAGAAATTACTTATGGGAATTGAAGAAAGGAGGAATTTTACAGGTGTGAATTCATAGCTATTTTGGATCTAAATATTTCCTGGGTGTGGCCCCAGTTCAGTTCTTGCTGGGGCCTTTGAGGGAGGCTCCTGGCCCAGTTCCTGCCCTGCGCAGCCCTGTGCCCACCTGTGGAGTGAAACTATATGGAAAACTAATGCTGTCAACTATGGAGACTGCTCTGGGTCCTCCTCCTTCTCCCTGTCTCTGTCTGTCTGTCTGTCTCTCTCAAAAAAACAATAAAAATAAATCTTTAAATGCACAGTGGTCTCAACACTGATCACAAACAAAAGTAGCTACTCTCTGTCCCAGAAGGATTTTGATTTTAGAAAAGGGAATTCTGCTCATAGAGCATTAGCTTGAAGGATTTTGTTGTTAAAGTTTTGGACAAAGAGCAAATAATTTCTGCTTACTTGATCATAATCACTATTTCACAAATGCGGAAATGAAGGGTCAAGAAGTTACATATGATTCTTCAGTCCCAAAGAAATTCTGCTGGAGAATTAGCTCTGAGAACAATTACAAATGACAACACTGGACTCCTGGCTATTCATTTATCCAACCAATATTTATTGAGTATCTACTATGTTCCAAGAACTCTGGATAACCAGTGAGCAAAACACAGATCAGCCTTTATAGAACCCATATTCCAGTGGTTGTCAGGAATAATGTCTGTATATTTTTTATTGTTTGTCTCCATTAAATGATTCACTGTTGTTTTGGTTCTACTCTACTGGAAGATAAAACCAATACACCCGAAACTGAAAGAAAACACTTACATGAGCATGTTTATAGGAATTGGAGTAAAACTGGAGTGAGGAGGGAGGGCCTCCTAAGATGAATCAGGAAAAGCCACTGGGTATATAGCAAGCTTTGAGCTTCCTTTAAAGAAGAGATGATATTAAAATGTGAGGGAAAAGGTGAAAAATGTCCAGGATAGACAATGCAGGAGGAAGGGCACACAGAATGGAAAGGGAACATGATTATAAGAGACAAAGGAAACTATTAACTGATAAGGCCAGAATTCACAAACAACCTGTGGAACTTACTTTATTTACCCTATCCCCTTACTTTACAGGATAAATAATATCTATACTATACTATACTATACTATATATCAATATGTATATTGACATATGATAAGATGACATATATAGGATGGCTTTTATATAATGTCAAATATTATATATGTGTGTGTGTGAATATACACACACACACATATATACAAGGGCTGTCTGGAAAGTATCCAGCAATGCAACCATTCTCATTATATCGACAATGGCTGGATTTTTTCCAGACAGCCCTTGTATATAATGACATACTATGACTTTTCAAGAAAGAAATGTGCTTTCCAAAAGAGAAGGCATGGATACAACTATAGGTTAAGGTCTAAACTAATCTCAACAAGTTAACAAGTTCTTGTGAAACAAACAAAAAAAATTCTTAAAGAGTTAAATCTTTGTGTCTTCTCTGGCAATTAGAACTTGACTAGTGATTATTTATCACAGTTATTTATTAAAGTGAAAAAGATTTCATGTGTAATATAAATGTTTATGATATGAAGTATATTTGTCGTAAGGCCAATACAAAGGATGTTCTGATAAAATATATTTAGGAGTAATCTTACCAATAACTAGGGCGACACTTTAAAAATCGTGGTCTATCAAAGGTACCTCTAGAGACCATTGTGGTTTATCTCAGTTTGCCCTCTCACTCTAGTGATTATGATTAAGTAGCTGTTTGAGAAAGTACCAGTGATTCCCAGTGTTTCTAGTATGCCAATCCTTTTCAGTACTAAAAAACGTATCTCGGGAAAGCCGGGATGGCTCAGCGGGTTAAGCGCTTGCTTTGAAGCCCCGAGGACTGAGGATCGAATCCCGGCTCCGGCCCAGGCGGACCCACATGCTGAATTGGGGTGTGCTTCCCAAATGCAGTGAGGCCCCTAGTTCTATTAACATCAAATAAAAAAGTATCTCCGCAAATAGCAATCATTCCTTTATTCTCCACTATGCAGACAATACTTGTACATAATCCAGGGCCCCCACAATTCTGAGATAGAGATATGGAGCCCCGCTTTTCTGATGGTGACCCTTCACCCATCCCACCTTTCTGGTTACAATATTAGCACAATGGCACACGTAGCTAGCTTAAATTGTTCTGCATTTATTCTGCTCATTTATAACGCCTGAGGTACTCAGAGTACATGTTCATTCATTTGTCAATTTGATTTTATTACCTCCAATTAGGTACATAACTATTGAATAAAACACAAGAGAATTTATTTCTGACCCAGGTTTTGATTTTACAAGTAGTATTTCACAGGAACCTGGGTTGATGGTTTATTCATTCTGAAAATATATGAGAGACATTTGTGCTTTCTGGGCAGTTGTATTTCTGATGGGTTTTTACAAGGTTGTCTCGACTACAGAAAATTCAGAAAGGCTTCAAGGCCATTCAGCCAGACTTCTAGTTGGTATTTCCAGTTACTTCCTAGAAGGTTAAGCAATGCATGGAATGTATATTAATGATTAAAAGAGTGTGAATGTTTAATTCTATAGCTCTGCCTCTCTCTAGTATGTTCTTATTCTCATCATCATGGAAGGCAGTGCCTAATGCAAGGAAAGGCAAAAACTGTGGTCTGACTACTGGGGCTCACTCCGCTATTCATGTATATGATTTCTCTTCCTTATCTTTTTCTCCCTCATCAGCTTTTCACACAGCACCCTAGGGACCTGGATTTGAAGCTCTTTACATCCGCCCCTGGCTGGTGGAATAGAGGCTGAAAATTTCTACTTGTAGCCACACCATGCCTGACTCACTCCCTAAAAGGCACAGAAAAAACTTACCATGGTGGGAGGAAAGATTTACCTACCTAACCCTTCCCTCATCAAAACCTCCCTTGAGAATTTGGAAACAGAAAGTCTAGTAGAGAAAAAACATGAAGAAATAAGCAACAAGTGAAGACCCATCATATCAGCGTTTAATTCTAATTGCAAGGTAAACTACACTGCACTGAATCCCCAAATTATTTTCATGGTTTTAACTCTGCAATTGTTACAGGTAAGCACTTCTGTTCATACCACTGAGCACTCACCCACTTTCTTCGCCCAGGCCTCAACTTTTGGGATCACGTGGATAAGGGACGCAAGATCAAGCCAATTGGGCCATTTTCAGTGGAAAATCTTTATTGTTCCCCCATAATTACATTGCTCTGACATCACCACCCCAGCTCATTACAAAATTGTGTCTGATGAAGAGAAAAGGGGTATCTGGCAAGGCCTAAAGCCAAGTAAAGGGGTTCCTTAAAACTTCAAAAATCCAAGGGAAAGAGAGTAATGAGCACCATCACCTTAAGAAAGGAGAGCAGCGTCCCTGTGTCACAGATTTGGGTTTGGCTGAGGGTTTGGCTGAGTGTCTGGAAGCCACAGCCCTCAGAGGAACACTGTGCATTTAAGAAAATGCCCAGCCAAATGCTCATTTCTGTAAGTTTAACTGTGAACATTTTTTATAATACTGTTTGTCCCAACCCCTTTTACACTAGCGAGGAGAATTTACCATGACCAGGTAAGGATCATGGTGCTGTTCAGATATCTTTTTAGAAAGATCTGGAAATTAGACTTCATTGCTCTTCCCCTCCTCCCTGCGTATTTAATTAAGACTTAAGTTTTAGGAAAGCAGCATCCTTGACTTTCTCCTGACCCAGGATATCTTGAAAAGAGGTGGTTACACCATAGAAGAAGTTCCTTAACAAAGCATTAACCCAGGGACCAGCTTTTCTCTTTTCTGTCTTTTCAAGTTCTGTAGGAATCAGGCGGTTCTTTGGGAGCCCTGGGATTTGCACACAGCCGCTGACTGGAGACTCTAGCCTCAGTCGGTGATCTGGAGAACATCAGGCCATGGGCAGCTACTGTGACTGCCACAGTGTTTGTCCCACAAAACAGAATGATGAAAGAGACAGCACAGCCTCGCACAGTTTCTACACAATCTAATAGAGACCGACAGCCCCCGGGGGAGAGAATGAAGGCTGGTGAAAGGATCATGCCCACTTGAGAGCCCCAACAAGAACACCCAGAATTGTGCATCCCAGCCAGGCTCAGCCCAGATTTTCAGGCTGCTTTCTTTAGGCTTGCCTTAACCAAGACTTCCTACTCCCAAGGCAAAATGGATGAAAAATAGCAAGGACACACCAGGGTCTTACAAAACAACTGGCATATGCCTAAGTAAATTAAGTAATAGAATATGTGAGTTGAAACTTCCTCAAAACACACGGGGCTTTTACAATTAAATTGTCCCGCAAAATGCATTTTAAATTTGGGTACTGTTTTGTTTTTTTTCATTTGTTTGTTTGTTTGTTTGTTGCCATGGTCCAAATATTTGCAACAGAGCAAAGGTGTCAAAACACAGTTTAAAACTTTCAAGGAACTCAAAACTGAACTTGGTTCTGGCATGCTGGTATTACCGTATTTTCCGGCTTATAAGACGACCGGGCGTATAAGACGACCCCCTAATTTTACAGTTAAAACATAGGTTTAGGCCTATATTCGCTATATAAGACTACCCCCCACTTCCGAGGCTATAGTCTTATACAGCGAATATAGGCCTAAACCTATGTTTTAACTGTAAAATTAGGGGGTCGTCTTATACGCCCGGTCGTCTTATACACCGGAAAACATGGGGTAATTCTGTTACCATTCTTTATATCATGGCATGAAGTGACATTCAAAAGAGTCTTGCCATGATTCATTATGTAATTAACTTCATTCATTCATTTTAACAAACTTACTAATCACCTACTATGGGCCAGGTACTAAGCTAAGCTTTTGTTTTTCTAGAGCTATCAGATGACACTGCATTCTAACAGTAGTTTGGTATTGGAATTAGCTCTGAAAGGATTAAGTCCACAAGATATGCATTCAATACTAGACTAAATTTCCTCGAGGTAGAGGTTGTGTCGAGAAACGTTTAGCACATGTAGTAAAAATCGGCCAGGTTGGAGGTCAGGAAATAGCTAGGATGCATTTTCTTGCTTCTTAATTGTAATTACTGTGTGAGCTATGACAAGTGAACAGATCATTTTCTGTGGAAAATACAAAGATGCACAACTTAGAACCCACATCAGGAAAATAGTCAGTACCCAGCTATGGGGAGCATGGGGAGCTGGTAGCTTCCAGCTGTAGGGTCCTATGGGACCAGCCTCAGTGTTGGAGCCAAGGTCACATTTTATTCCAGGGTCCCTGGGCCAACAACTCCGCAAGGCAGTGACACAGGGCCTGGACCAGTGGGGCACAGGCCAAGGTAGCGCTCCTCTAATGGGAAAGCTCTGCTCCAGAGCTCCCCATCAGAATGACAAAGACCTTGTCAGGCCTACTGCGCAGTCTGATGGGTCCCCTTGCCCACTCCTGCCTCTGCCCTTTCATTTCCCAGGTGTGCTTCAGGGTCGGCCTCCTGAAGAACCCAACCTGGAGCACTTCCTGACAACAAAGGCATAGTCGAGGCTGAAATCCTAAAGCACGTCTTCATTCAGGACATGTCATTCCCTACTTGTAAGTACGTACCACTTTTCTATGTGGGAAAACGAACATAGGTATCTAGACATCTGTTACCTGTTTGACTGGTTTATTTCTTCTTCACTTCTCTGGCATGGAAATTTCAGGACAGGCATTCCAAAAATTCAACACTAAAATAACCCAACAACAATGACCACGTGGGCATCTTAACAGAGCCTAAGAATCAAATAAGCCTCTGTATTATTTTCCACAGATTATGGTCTACTGAAGCAAGAGGGAATGAGAAGGCAAGAGGGGAAGAGGGAGGGAGGCAGAAATGAACGGAGGGAGGGAACACACAGGTGGCCAAGGAAAACAGTAGCTTGCCTTTCTCTCCTTAATTCAACCACCAAGTATGGCACTCAGACCAATTAATTTTCTTTTATTGTCATAACTTCTTAAAAGAAAAAAATCTGCACCCTAATTAGGAAATATAACAAGAGAGTTAAATTTTTGGCCTCCCTAGAACAGGTATTCTATGCATGTAAGATTTGTTTTTGAAGTTAAACATGAGATTAGGCCTTTTAAAAATTGTCCTCTAAATCAGTGCTCACTTTAGCAGCACATATACTAAAAATTATCCTCTAAAGCTGTCTTGAAGTCATGGAACATATACTGATCACATTTATATAATTTTGTACTGTTGTTTGAATTCTTTGGCTATAGCATAAGTTAGTGAAAGTCCCTGTGGTTGACAGCATTATGCATGATACTTCTTTATCCATCTATAAATGATAACATCAATAAGTAACAGACATCTCTTTTTTATTTGCTCTTAATTTTCCCTTACATCAGTGATTTTTCTTAACCTTTGCACATTAGAATTACCTTCAGGGGAAGGGAAACATGTTTAAAAATATATAGGTGCCTTGCTAAACACTTGAACAGATGTTTCTCCAGAAAAGATATACAAACAGCCAATAAACGCATGAATAGATGCTCATAAGTCATTAAGAAAATGCAAATCAAAACCACAGTGAAGTACCACTATACAACTTCATAACCATAGGATATCTATAATTAAAAAAAAAAAAAGGAAAATAACAAGGGTTGGCAAAGATATGGAGAAATTGAAACCCTTTTATAATGCTGCTTAGAACGCAAAATGATTCAATGGTGTGGGAAAGTTTTCAGGCCCCTCAAAAAGGTAAGCATAGAATTACCACACGATTAAGGGATTCCACTCTCAAGTATATATGCAAAAGAATTAAAGACAGGTACTCAGACACGTATATGGGCATGCAGGGTCATATTATACAAGCACTGTTCATGATATCCAAAAGATGGAAAATTAATAGATGAACAGGTAAATAACAGTATACCCGTACAATGGAATATTATCTAACCATAGAAAGGGAGGAAATACTGCTATGTGATATAAAATAGATGAACCTCAGAAACTTTATGCTAAACAAAAGTAGCCAGACACAAAAGGCTGTATACTACATGATTCCATTTATACAAAATACCCAGAATTGGTAAATCTATAAAAACGAAACATATACTGATGCTTGCCAGGGGCTAGGGAGAGGAAGAGAATGGGAAGCACCTACATAATGGAAATGGGGTCTTTGGGGGGCTGATGAAATGTTCTGCAACTAGATAGAGGTGCTGATTGTACAACATTGTAAATATACTAAAAGCATTGGACTGTTCACTTAAATGGTTAATTTCATGTTATGTGAATTTCACCTTAATTTTTAAAAAGGCAAGTATACATATATATATATATGTGTGTGTGTGTGTGTGTGTACACACACATACATACATATACATATACATACCTGGTGGCTTCCCTGGACTGAATGAATCAGAATCTCTTGGAGCCCAGGATTCAGTAGTTTTAAAATTTCCTCCAGTGATTTTATTGTGAATCAAGGTTTGAACTTGGGCCTGTACTTGTATCTATATTAAGATGACTAGTTTGATAGTAAAGATCTCAATAATTTGGACTTTGAAAGTTTTTTGTGGGGTTGGGGTGTTATTTCTTCAGAAAATTAGAAGAGCATCTACAATGGGCACTGTCCCATCTGGTACACCACAGATATCTAAAAGGAAGGAAAGGAAAGGAAGTTCATTTCTATTTGAGAGCCTGTATCCAGCACAAGAGTTTTATCAACCATTACCTCAATGATTCCCACAGTAGCCCTGTGAGGCAGACACTGGACCCTCGATACCCATCAGGAAGAGGAGGATCCAAAAAGTTACATTACTTCACTAGGGTTAACCATCTGTTGAGGGGAAAGGCAGGAATCCGTTTAGTTCTTAAATGTGTAACTGGAATCCTGAGGTCCCTGATGTGTCAACTTACACAATGGAATAAGAAATGATGAAATACAGTCATTTGTGGCAACATGGATGGACCTAGAGACCATCTTATTAAGTGAAATAAGTCAGAATGAAAGAATCCGGAAACATATGACCTCACTTATAGGTGGAATATAAAACTGAAAGTTACAAAGACACAGAGACCTATGGACACACCCAATAACTTGGTGATTGCCTGAGGGAAGGGGA
>PVKE010008914.1:0-46332 GCA_004027555.1 Craseonycteris thonglongyai | reverse complement strand
ACTGTATTTCATCATTTCTTATCGCTGAGTAGTATTCCATTGTGTAAATGTACCACATCTTCTTTATCCAGTCATCTATCGAAGGGCATTTTGGTTGTTTCCATGTTCTGGCCACTGTGAACAGTGCTGCGATGAACATGCGGGTACAAACATCTTTAAAGATTAAGGTCTTCAGGTTTTTTGGGTAGATGCCCAGTAGGGGGATGGCTGGGTCATATGGTAATTCCATTCATAGTTTTTTGAGGAATCTCCATACAGCCTTCCATAGTGATTGTACCAGTTTACATTCCCACCAGCAGTGTATGAGGGTTCCCTTTTGTCCACAGCCTCTCCAGCACTTGTTATCCCTTGTCTTGTTGATTATAGCCATTCTAACAGGTGTAAGATGGTATCTCATTGTGGTTTTTATTTGCATCTCCCTAATTGCTAGTGAAGTGAAGCATTTTTTTCATATATCTGTTGGGCATATGTATGTCTTCATAAAAGAAGTGTCTGTTAAGGTCATCTACCCATTTTTTAATTGGATTGCTTGTTTTTTTCTTGTTGAGTTGTACAAATTCTTTGTATATTTTTGATATTAGTCCCTTATCAGAGGCATTGTTTGCAAATATTTTCTCCCAGTTGGTTGGTTGCCTCTTTGCTTTGTTGATGGTTTCCTTTGCAGCACAGAAGCTTTTTAGCTTGCTAAGGTCCCATTTGTTGATTTGTGCTTTTACTTCCCTTGCCAATGAGGTCAGATTCATAAAGTCCTCCCTGAATCCCAGGTCCATTAGTTTAGTGCCAATGTTTTCTTCTATGCAATTTATTGTTTCCTTTCTTATTTGGAGGTCTTTAATCCATTTTGTGTTAATTTTGGTGTATGGTGAGAGATCGCAGTTCACATTCAGCCTTTTGCCTGTGGTTTTCCAATTTTCCCAGCACCATTTACTGAAGAGGCTTTCTTTTCCCCCACTGTATATTTTTTGCTCCTTTTTCAAAAGTAATCTGTCCATAAATTTGTGGGTTTATTTCTGGGTTTTCAATTCTATTCCATTGGTTTGTGTGTCTGTTTTTCTGCCAGTACCAAGCTGTTTTTATTACTGAGGCATTTGTAGTACAGATAAAAGTCACCCAGCCTGGTTCTTGCCCTGCACAGCCCCTGCCCACCTGTGTGGAATGCAACTATGTCGAGAACTGATGATGTACATCTATGGAGACTGCTCTGGGCCCTCCTCCTTCTCCCTCTCTATCTCTGTGTCTCTCTAAAAAAAAAAAACCAATAAAATAAATCTTAAAAATAAAAAAAAGGCACACTGACTTTTTAATTTTTTTAAAGATTTATTTTATTGTTTTGACAGAGAGAGACAGAGAGAAAGGGAGGTCCCAGAGCAGTCTCCATAGTTGTGTGTCATCAGTTTTCATCATGGTTTTGTTCCATACAGGTGGGCGGGGGCCATGTGGGGTGAGAACCGAACTGGGGGCTTCCAACATGGGAAGCACACCCCAGTTCAGAATATGGGTCTGCACAAGCCGGGGCTGGTATTCAATCCTTGGACTTGGGGCTACAAGGCCAGCGCTCAACCTGCTGAGCCATCCCAGCTTCCCCACGCTGACCTTCTTAATTCAGTTTTCCAATGTCTGTCAATTGCACTGCTAGACAACATTTAATGATAGCTTTCAGCTTCATATTTCCTATGAAGAATTTAACTGAAGCACAATAGAATTTTGGAGGACAATTTAGTCTTGAAAGTCTCTGTCTCTTTTTCTCTTCAGGCTATTTACAACTCTGGCTCACTAATAAATATAACAGTGATTTGAACCAAGATAATCACCTGCTTTTATTTAGCATGGTATTTTAAATAATAAAATGTTTCTTACTGTGTTCAAACCTCATGAGGCCCTGTCTATTTTAATGCCAACTTTCTGAAGACTCATTAGTGATTAATGAAATCATGAAGTATGGTTCATGGTGACTGACACCTTCTTGGAAACCACAATTCCCTTTTGTACTTAGTTGAAATGTCACTGGCTCCACAGGTTTGATTTGGGGGGTGGAACGGGTGGGTGGAGAGGTAGGGAATTGGATTACATAAAGTTTCACAACAGCCATCAGCTAGAACAGAAAGCTGTGAGTATGTTCTTCCAAGTTACTCTCCTTAGGAAGCTGTGCTGGGAGAAATGTGCTAAAAAATCTTTCATCCACCCAATGCAGGTTTTAAGAAATTCTGCTAATACCCTATTTTCACTAAAATAATATCGTGTGGCTCAACTCAGTTAGCAAAGATGTAGTATTGAAAGTCACCCTCTTTTTTTTTCCCTCCTGTTTTCACACATTTCCTTCTTTCTTGGCATTGCCCAGATTTATTCTCCTCTTCTCCCTTTTAGGAACAGAATTTGGCATAAATAAATGATAACTGAGAAAATGGTATAAACAGAAGAGTAAACACAGGGTTTCTCCAGCTTCCCACTGAAGGTCAGGGTAATTTGTTGCAGCAAGTGGTTACCCACAAGAAAGACGGCAGTTCCAGCAGCCGCTATTCAATTTGCTTTAATAAAAAAACCACATTCTTTTCTTAATTATTCAAAATGGAACACGAAGCCCCCAAAGTCTTTCAAACTGCTAATGCACCGAAACTGTTCAATCAAGATGGACTACTTTGCCAGGGTACTGCCCACAAAATGGGATTCTGTACATTTCATACCCCAGTGAATTTAAATGGTATGGTGCTTGATATTCAATACAAGTGCCAGTGCCAGCGAAATCTGCATACTTAATATGCGTTCTCTAACTCTCAGAATTAAGCAGGTGATCTATGGGACACAGAGGGATCATCCTTTTCTCAAAGAGAATATCTTATGACCAGGCAATTTAAAAGGCACTGACATAAACAACTGTTTGCAGCTCTCTCATCTTTAGAAGGCAAGAAGTACAGTAAGGACATTCTGTTTTAAACAAAGCATTTTAGAAAATCACTTGAAATGTTTTTCTTTTCCTTTGAGGACAACTGAACCTTTGATAGGTGCTCAAGAATGTTCTTACAATTTAGTTTCATATATATATATATATATATATATATATATATATATATATATATATATAATTTTTTTTAATGGGGGACAAAGGGATAGTGTCAAGGCCCAAAGCTTAAGTCCGCTTTCTCTTGGAAGTGGAAATCTTACTGCTTAATATATAAAAGTATTATTTATGATTTTTACACCATAATTGAACATGCCAGATTTTCTGGGACAATGTCAATTTTAAATGAATAGCTAAGTTTAATTTTATCATTATACCTTTGTAAGAATTTCACCTAGACAAATAAATGAAATAGAAAGCACATATTTTGCTATATCCCTTGTCCTAGTTTTTGATTCCTAATATATGGCCATTCTCCATTTAGCCATACTGATATTTGAAAAGCCATTATGGAAATGACTCCATTTTTTGAGGTATATGTTTCACAAATACAATGTGCATCCCACATTTCTCATTTCCTTCAGATGCTTGAGGGAGAAGGATGGCACTGAGTGAAGAGCTGCCTCATTTTTCAGAGAGAACAAGGTACCAAGAGCTTGGGGGTACTTCCTAGCTGCCACAGACACAGTGCTCAATCTTGAACTTTTACCCCCAGAACTGCAGTGTGGGCCCTTTCCCCACACTGTCTGGCCGGATGAGCTACCATATTACAGCGGCTCAGAGCCCTGCACTTGTCATGTTTTGAATTAGGTTTTATTAGTCAGCCCACTTATTGAGTGCTAGGTGCTGTCAGTGGAGTTATAAAGATGTACATGATTCTGGCTCTGGTCTTCCAGAGCTTCAGTGTAGTTAGGGAAGGCAGGCATGTACTCGTGAAGCAGAAGCTCACTGGACAAGGCAGGGGGAACATGCCATTTGATAAGGATTGCAGTTTAAGGTTACAGCGAAGGGCCTGGCACTGTAGCCCGGACTTGAAGATGTGCGGATCCCAGTAGAGGGGTGAAAGGTTAGTTCTTAACTTATCTGAAACTTGGTATTCTAAGAGCTTTCTTTTCTTTTTTAAAAAAGATTTATTGTTGAGAGAGAGAGAGAGAGAGAGAGAGAGAGAGAGAGAGAGAGAGAGAGAGAGAGAGAGAAGGGCCCATAGAAGTCTCCCCAGCTGTACATCATTAGTTTTGACATAGTTTCAACATAGTTTCATTCCACACAGATGGATGTGGAGCCAGGCAGGGCGGAACCCGAACCAGGGGCCTCCGACATGGGAAGCATGCCCCTGAGAACTGGGGATCTCCCACATGGGAAGTACACCCCAGTTCAGCATATGGGTCCACACAGGCCTGGCTGGGACCTCATCCCAGGACCTCGCAGTTGCAAGGCAAATGCTCAACCTGTTGAGCTATCCCGGCATCCTGTCTAAAAGCTTTCTTTAAAAGAGTCTTTTTAAATCCTGTTTTTTCTTCTAAAAAATGTGGCTACCAAATAACATCCTTTCTATGTCGTGAAAAAAATACATTAAGGGGAAAATAGATAAAAATTTGTGCTTCACGATTCCTTGTTGAGCAAAGGAAAGTATTTCAGCTGCTCCCACCCCTTGATGGGTTCTTTCCTCTGTTCCCTTGCTTTGGCTGCTGATGTAAGTCTCAACAATTAATTGAAGCCAGGTTAGAATAAGTGACAGGGTCTGAGCAGAATTACTAGCTCTGAAATGCAGTCTGTCTGGGCCTCCCACTGAGAACAGTGAGGAATTGCAGACTTTCATTGGATTTAAGAACAGCTCTTCTGAGACTGAATAGCTGCAAAGGGACATTGTCTTCTCAGGTTGGGGGCTTTAGTTGGAGCAGGAAGGAAAGAAGCGATGAATAAACTCCAGGAAAGGTGCATAATAAGTCCCCACAAACAGTCTATAATGACCTTCACATGTCCTCCAGGGTGGCCCCGGAACAACACCATTTCTATGTATTTCTCCAGCCCTTACCTTGCTTTGCTTCCCAGAGTCTCACACGCGCTGAAACCCCGCCATTATAGTTCTCTCTGCCCTCAGGAACATGCACCAGTTGGGGAAAAATAAGGCCAGAAAATTGTTGCTATGGACTCTGTTTTGTGGAAGTTAAAATGCTGGAGCAAGAATCTGATTGCTTGATGTCTCCATCTCCCTCTCCTCCCCCTCCCCTTCTTGCGCTTTGCCTCTCCTCCAACCCCCACTTTTCTGCTCTGCCCTCCTTCGTGCACTGGACTCCCAGTCCTGCCCCCAACACCGGGCCGGAGGAGAGCCTTACAGGTTGTCAATGAACATGGAATTATTCCCTTTGATGGCTTAGATAATAGTAGGAGCCAGAGCAATGAGTGAGGTCGGTTGAAACCAATGCAGTCCTGCCCGGGACTGGACAGCCAATAGCAAGAGCAGAGGGCGGGGCGTCGGCGCCAGCAGATAATTGCTAAGTGCATCGCTAGCACAGTTGGTCCGAGCCGCTGAAAGGTCTGGTCGCAGAGACGGGAACGCGTAATCCTCAGCGTGCTCCATCCCGACAGCATCCTTCCACGGCTCGGCAGGCAGCGAGCCTTGGGCACCAGCCCCTCTGCTCCGCGTGAAAGGTACCCCTGCATGCGTCCCGGGGGTGCCGGCCCTGCGCTTCCATGCCCAGTGGCTTGCAGTTTAGCATATGGAGAGGGATTGCAGAAAGAAAAGTTTAGGGGAGGCAATGTGGCCAAGGTGGGAAATCGCCGTCTTTTGTTGAGAGGAAAACAAGCTGACAATTGGAAAACTTCTGCTCTTTCTAGAACTGGGTTTGTTTACTACTCTCAATTAGCTGTGCTCTGGTCTGTGGAAATACTTCTGCTCTTGGGCTAGGGTGCCTGCAGGATTGGGGTGTACAGGTTTAGGTTTGGTGGGTGAAGGGAGTTGGACCCCGGATATGCTGCTTCCTGGCGGACCCATCACTGGGAGGCTGATTCTGAGAAATAATTGGTTGGTTGGGTTTAGGGCTAAAGGGTTGGCTCCCTTTCCATTACCTTGCCCTGCCTTCCCCCAACTATTGTTTCCTTCTGCTTGAGTCTTCATACTACTGTTTTCCTCCCTTCTATCTCTTGCCCACTCTGTGTCAGTTCATTTTATTTGGTGGAAGAAGAAATTTCCTGGGGTGTGGGAGTCCTGCTTGACCTAATGGGCATCTGCGTATCACACAACTTGGTGAGAAACCAACCAAACAGTTCTCAGAGGAAAAGAAATCACTTAATTGATTAGCTACTGAAAACTCTGGAAGACTTTCCAGGCTTGGTGTGGTACTGAAGTAAAGGGAACAGCTAAATTGTATTCTGTGGGACTGTTACACCTTTCTCAGTGAAGTGCTGTTTAGTGCCCAGCGTGCCAGCTGTTCTGGGATGTGGAGGCTTGTGGAGGGGCAGCCTCGTGGGGGCCGGCTCGGCTTCAGGGTGCGGGTATGGTATGTTTGTGGCCCAGAAGTTGCTGGAGCCACCAACCACACTGCTTCCGATGACTGCTCTTCCAGTAAAGGGCTCTGGTGCTGGGCAGCTGCTCAGCCCTGTAGCAGGCTAGTACCTTCCAAATTGTGGGACCACAAGGGCTTCACTTGCTCCGAGACCCACTTTTGGCCTTGAGACAGCTCCTCCCCTCGAGTTTTGGAACTTGTGCCGGTGAGAGGTGGTAGTAGGTGAGCCTTGTAGGAGCCAGGGGCCGTTGGGGGAGAAGGTAATGTGCTTGCTCTTGAATGCAGTTCCTGCTTTCTGGAAGGCAGGTGGCTCCTGTTTGAGTGCCCCAGAGCACTCCCCCAACTATGTTGTCTGCCCTGCTGGATATTCTCAAGTGTCAATCTGGGGTAGACGATACAAGTCCCTAAGACGCTGTGGGGATTCTGGTGAATTTCCTGGCTGATTTCTAGCCTATTTCTAAAGCTGGGAAGTTTAATTTCTGTCCTGGCTGGAAGTAAACTTTCTGGGAGGAATCCTACAGCAACACCTTTCCCTATGATGCCCTTCCCACTGGGGGGCAGGTGACAGCCTGCAGTTTCTGGCTATGCAAATCACTGTCACATTTGTATTTCCTTTAACCTCCACAACCTGTTCTCTTCCACCTCCTTTAGGTGGCTATTTTGGGTGGGAGTTGTTATTGACAAAGCTCTACTCATGATGGTTAAAAAAACAGCTGCTTTTTCTTTTTCTTTTTTTGGGGGGTGGTTACAATACAGTCAGCTTTCTCTTCTGCATATGTTGTCTAACAGTAAACAAAACAAACTTGCAGCCCTGCAAATTATATACTTTAGTGTTGGGGAGGCTGGAGGAGACTGTGAACCTTTATTGGCTGCTGGTTACAATCGGCCCTAAATCTCCCCCTCTGTGGGCTGTGTAGGTCATCTGATGCCCAGGGAGCCCGGGAGAGGTGGCATCCAGCAGGTGGGGAATTTTGAAAGGGGCCTTTTTGGTTTTCATGAAGACAGTAATAAAACTAGAAAATACTTTAGAGAGAGAGAGTGTGTGTGTGTGTGTGTGTGTGTACGTGCGTGCTCTAGAGCCAGGAACAGGCAACATACTTGGGGTCCCTTTAATTGATGCTGATCTGCTGGGTTTCTATCATGATAGAGCCTTACTTTTGAAGCAGCTTCTGAATGGTGACTCATGCAGAGGAGAAAGTCAAGGTGGGGGCAGGGAGCAGAGTGAGGGTTGGGAATACAAGTGGGGCACCCTGGAGCACTTGCTTTCCCTCATTCTCCCTCCCCCTCGTTTCACTTCCTTTTAGTTCCCCATTTGGAACAGAGATCATTAAAATAACAACCAGAGACTAAAAAAAGCATAATAGGAGCTGAAGAAAATTGTCTAAAAGCGAAGTACCATCATTGCAACTTCACTTTGGATGGGGCATAACACTCAGGTCCAGCCCCTCTGTCATGGTCCAGTTTGGAGAATCTAGTTGCTGGTGCGATAGGCTGATTCATTCCTTAGGAAGCCAGGTACCTGCTTGTGGATGAGGGGCCTGATTTGGTGCCCAGGAAGTTAAATTCGCTAGTTGTAATTTCAGCAAACACGGGAGCTTTAGCCTGGACCCAGACTAGGTGCCACCCACAGCATTTTCTCCTCTCTCTTATTGGCCAGCTAGGACTTCTGGGTGGCCTCTTTCTGCTTCCATAACCCCCAGGAGATGGATGGTAAGTAAAATTCCCTCACTTTTCTGTTTCTTCACCTCATCTCCTTTCTGTTGTCTTCTTTCATCATACACAAATCAGTAGATAATCTCTTTACCAACCTGCTTTGATCTTGCCATTTTGTGCCAATTTTGCTGTTAAAGAAAACTGTCCACGGAAATAAAATTGAAAACACATTAGAATTTTTATTAGAAAAGAACGTTTTAGTTTTCTATTTTAAAATTTAATTTTGTGGTTTTGGAGAAATCAAGTAAGCACGTTTATTGTTTTAGGTGTTTTTGTAAACGCTGTTGAAATGTCTTCTTTTCCTTCAGTGGATGTGTGAACTCCCTCGTTAGTGCAGGGGCGGGTGTGTGTGTTGAGGCTTGAAATGCTCTGGAGCACCCCTGAGAAGTGAAGAGGGTGGAGCACTGGTGAGTCAAGATCCGGCAAAGCCTGTTCTGAAATCTAGGCACTGAAACGTATTCCCCACACTCTATTTTGCCCCTTCCTGCCTCACTTAGAAAAATTTCACAGCCGAAATTATTAGTAAATAGTTCAAGCGACTCACTTTACACTTCCATGCCCTCCTTCTTCCTCTGCATGTGGGAGCTGTTTTATTTTTGAAGGAGTCAGAAATTCTGGGATGTTCATGGAGTCAGCCCTGTGGGAGCAACGGGGTAATCGTTTCACCATGTTCAGTTCTATGTAGACCTCTCAAGAGCACCTGGGGGGGTATAGCTCCCCTGCGGGAGGCAGGACAGGTGTTCCTGGGCATGGGCCTGTCAGATTCGGGGTGGGGGGTTGGGGGCAGGGGTCCCCACAAAGCACAGCCCTCACTGCTCCACTGCCTGAGGCCCACCCTGGAAAATGTGAGCAAGCAGTATTGTGTGTCTGCCCTTCTAGTTTCTTTGTTCTTTGTTCTCTTTCTCACCTCTAAATCTCTTTCTCAAGAGTCAGGATCAAATCCACTTATTTATACTAAGGTGTGAACAATTGACAGTGTTGCCACTTACAGAAGTATTTGAATTCTTAATGAAAATCACAGCTTTTTGCAGTGGGGTTTCCGACATCTGCTGGTGGGGCTGGGAAGACAGTTGGATTAAGGCAAGTCTGGGCCATTGTGGCCACTTTTCCTTTCCAGCTCATTCTGCTCTTTCCCATATCAAGGGCACACTAACAGCCATCCAGGGCATTGTAGTAGCAATGCTTGGGGTCCAGACCTGGAGTCCTATGGCTCAGATTTGACCTTGGGCGCTGCACTTCTTTGTCCTTTCTTTCAGTTCCCTCATATGTAAAGCCAGGAGCTGAGACTAGCTGATCCTTTTTTGCGTGGTGTGACTTTCTCCGTGGATTTTGTCACCCGAACCCTCGATCCAGCTGGGCGTGTTACAGCTCCAGAAGGACTTGGAGCTTGCCGAGCACTCTCCAAAGCCAGCCATGGTGCTCAGGGAGGCTTTGAGGGCTAGGGTCCAGGAGGCAGGTTGGGAGGAATGGCGATGCTATACCAGGAGAAAAACAGTCTGAGGGGTGATGTAAGAAATGATTCTGGTTTAGGAGGGGATGTTATATGGAGGATGGCGACCAGCTGTTCTCCATCCCCAGTAAGGACTGAACGAGAGAAAATAGACAGAAATTGCAGCAGATGGACTTAGATTAGGTATGAGGAAGAATTTTCCATCAGCGAGAGTTGTTAAAAAGGGAAGGTTGTGGAGCCTCTGATGATGTTTAGGAAATAGATAAGCCAGCGATTCAGCTGGCAGTAGGCAGAGGGCTGTGAGAAGGTGAGAGGAAGGGGCAGTCTAGCCTAGGGAGTCCGTGGCCTCAGACGAGCTTCTTTTGTATTTCTCCGAACCCTCACCTATGCTCTGGGGCTATCAAAGAGGCTGAGAATGGAATTGCCTGGGATGAGTGGGAAAAGAGTGCAGCCGACCCCTGCTGCCCTCCAGGGGCTGCCTTCACTGGCAGGTTGGGCTCATCACTTGAGGGTCTCTCATGAAGTCTAATCTTTCATTTCTAGATGGGGCAAATGAGGCCCAGAGAGGTAACAGTCCTTGGTGTCATCACACAGTGACTCGATGGCAGAGCTGGGACCAGAATCAAGGTCCTCCATTTCCCAACTCAGTGTTATTTGCTTTGTAGCTCTTTTTATTTCTTGTTTCCGAATTGGATAGACCACTTGCTTTTTCTGTGCTCCTAATTTCTCTGTTTCCAAATGGCAGAGGCAGGAACTCCTGCCGGTAAGCGGTATTTATTCAGTGCACATTATGAACACCACACACTACTCCAGTTTCCTTGATTTAGTGAGCTCTAGCATCCCTGGTCAGTGGTCAGGAAGGGGCTGCTGCAAGGTGAGGGGAGGTGGAGCGCATGCTAGAAACTGGAGCGGAAGGGAGTGGATGCAGGACAGCTGGCAGGATGAGAAGGGAGAGCCGAATAAAAGAAACGGGGATTGAATTGGAATCTTACAAAGGTAAGAGCCTTCAGCTAGCTAGTCTAAACTCCTCGTGAGACAGATGAAATAAAGGAGGTCCACAGCATGCCTAGGCCTTGGATAAGACACTTCCACAGCCACCTCTAAAAAATGAAATGGTGTTTTCATTTTCATTTAGATTCTCATTTCTGAGAGAAGCTTCCACAATGTGAGGCTGACATTCTACATTCCTTCCATCCGGACTTGATTCATTTCTTGGTGGACACATCTCTTGTGTGTGCTTGGAGCCCCACTGAGTGCATGTTAGGGGGGCCCGGGAAGATGCACACTACAGCATAGGGGTGGGCTTGCTGAGGGCCAGAGGCTGCTCCTGCAAGGGTTGAGGTGGGCGTGGAGCTGCCATTTGCCAGTGGCCTCGGGATGAAAGCAGGTCCTCGCACTGGAGAATGGGGCACTGGCTGTGGTTTGAACCGTGTAGAAAGCCAGATGAATGGGTGAAATGAGCCTCATAAAATAAATGCACAATTAGTAAATGCATGGGTGTAGACACTAAGAGAAAGGAAAGAAAACGAGGCTGTTGGCATGTCTCTGTGCTAACGAAGGCATCCTGAGCCACTACGCCCAGCACTGAGGCAGGTACGAGGCGATCTACCACACGTGGTATGAGTGGTCTCTTACTGCAGGAATGTGCGTGGAACGACCACTAGCTCCAGAGGTAGCCAGCTGTGCTGTCTGTCCAGAGAACAACTGAGCCAAAGGAGAAGACACAGTGGGTAGGGGGCTGGGCTGCCCAGCAGGTGAGATAGACTTGTAGGATGGAGAGAGCTTGGGAAGATTAAGAAGCGACATAAGTGGAATAGCATGAGAAGACGGAAACCAAGGGACTGTGGGGCCTGTCTGTGGAAGATGAAAGAGCCCATGGCCAACAGAACCTCCAGAACACAGGCCAGCCCAGGGCCTCCCACTGTGTCCTTTCCATTCAGGGTGACACTCAGCGGACACTTCTGCCTTCCATTTTGGCTCAAGGGCTACCCTAGAATACAGTAAGGCGTGAGCATGATGCAGGGTGCACGTGGTTACCCTTACTTGCTGGGGTCACTGGAGAAGTACCTGAGAATTAAATAGGGTCCCAACAGGTGCGTGGGGGAGGGGTGGGAGGAGGGCAGCCACGTTTGCAGGACTCAGAAGTATGGAACAGCGTGGCGCGTCAGAGCACTTAGTCATACTTGGGTGTTGCTGTGTCTGTTTTTGCGGGTGGAGGAGGGAGGAGATATGGAGGCTCCCAGGTAGGGAGGGGCCCATTGGTCAAACTGAAGAGCAGAAGAGTGTTAGGGAGGAAAAGACACAGTCACATTTGCATTGAATAAAATGAGTGGTGAAATGGAGAGAAGGGGGTGAGGTTTGAGGGGCACAAGTCTGGGCTAGAGAAGCCCGTCCTGAGATTATTCGCTGCTGTCCCGGTGAAAAGTGATGAGGGCCTGAAGGAAGACTGCACCCATAGAAGAAAGGAGGGGGCAGCATCTAAGTTACACTAGATCAGGTGAAAATGATGAGAAATTATTCATCCCCCTGAGGAAAAGCTGACAGGCGGGGAAAGGTCGCACTGGTAGATGAAAGAGGGAGCAGTACACCCCTCCCCCAAGATGAGAACAGCTGAGTGTCAGCGACAGGAAATGGATGTGTGCTAGATAGTAGCACTAGTGCTTTCATGGAGGGGGTTGTTAAACACAGGGGCAGGGTATCAAAGGAGGTGGTAGACTAATTCTCTTGTCCATAAAATATTTAAAAAATCAGTTTGTCCCTGGGCAACAGTGGGCAAAAGATGTGAATAGATAATTCAAACACAGAGAAAATGAAAGAGAAATGTCCAGAAAAATATGCAAAATTGTCCAACCTCTCTAATAATTAAAATATGAACATCAAAACATCATTATCCACCTACCAGATTAGCAAAAATAAAAATGGTAATATCTAGTGTTGTTAAGAGTGCTGGAAAATGTACATTTTCATAATGAGCTGGTGGGAAAATAATTTGCAAATATGGGAGACTTGTCTCAAAAATATACCCTTTGAACCAGTAAGCAATTGCTCTTGTAGGAATTTATCCTCAGGAAATAATCACAGATGTGCAAAATAGCTCTAATCAAGGACAGTCCTTTGAGCAGTATTCATCATAACAAAACATTGTGTGGGGGGTTAATTAAATGTAATATGGCTCATCTATAAAATGAAAATCAAGGAACCTATTAAAATTGCATTGAATAATATATAAGATATGGGAAAATGCTAATAATATTAAGTAGATAAAGGTTTAAAAGTAAATAGACTATAAGTGCAATTTTGTAAAATATGTATGCTGTCATGAAAAATAGAATGAAATGTAATAGATCGAAGTGATAATAGCAGTTATCTCTGGGTTTTAAGAAACAAAATTTTTTATTTTGCTAAACTTCTGTCTCCCAAATTTTCTACAACAAATGTATTATTTTACAAATCAGAAAAAAAAAAAAACCCCACACAAAAGCATGCTCTTTAAGTCACTTTAGGTCAGTTACTCAAACCACAAATGTTCCAGCAGTGACTGGACATGTAGCAATGTAGTGCTATGCAGAATGTGGCAGTATCCTCGATCCATTTGGTGAGATCAGATCGATGCTCACAGGAAATGCAGCATGAGCTACTCAGCAACAGTAAGGGCTTTGTCTGCTTCCGATGTCAAGGGTTCAGGATCTCTGTGCAGGGAATGGTGACCATGGACTGTGACATCCTGTTCCGTCCTTCCCACCTCATCACTCTTCTCCACAGACATTTCCAGACCCTGTCACCTATCTACAATGATGACACCTATCTTAGCACTTCAGTTGGCATGATTACACATGTCACATACATCTGCTGATTTCACAGGTGGGTAAGGTGAGGCTCAGAGAGGCTCTGACTTGGCTAAGGTCACAAAGCTGGTGAGTGGGAAAGCTAGGTAACAGGGATCTTTGGTGTCAGCTCCTGCACCCTTCCTGGAGTGGGCTGTTTAGTAGCGCCCCGTGCTGTTGAGGAAGGCTGTAGGGTTTCCACCAGGAAGGTGTGGCACCCCCTCTCCTCTTTCCTGAGGCCAAGCCTTTTGGCTTGATTTGCTTATTAAGACCGAATAAATATATTGATAGCGATCGAGTTTAGAGGAGGGACTTTGCGTGCTGAAGGCTCTTCACAGGCGACCTCCGATCTCCAGGGTCTGCCTCCTGACTGACTGTCTTATTTGTTGCAGCTTCTCTGAAATGGATTTGCTTCCCGCTGTGGTTTCCTTTGTGGCATAAACTCCAGGCAGCCTGAGCGTCCTGCTCTCTGGAAGTCACAGCTGGCTGGCTCGATGATGTGGATGATGTTGCCCGGGCGTGTGGGAGCTCTGGGGTGCCTTCCCTCAGCAGCACAGGTGGCAGCTCTGATGGGCACATCCTTGGGGCTTTCACAGGCTTAATTGGGAAAAGTGGATAGGGCAGATTGAGGAGCAGTGTGGGCCATGTGGCTAATTTGCTGCTCTATTTATTGTAATAATAATGCACATTGTATGGTGTTTTGTATTCACAAGACTCTGAGATATGTAGGGTGTTTTTATCCCCATTTTGCAGAGATGGAAATTGGTACTTGGGAAGAGGCAAGGCCACGCTCCTCAGTTTGAACTGGCAGTGGGTAGAAGAGCCTGCATGGGATGAACCAGGTGTCTGCTTGCAAATACCACCCAACCTTGTAACCAACAAGGGCTTTTTGTTGACCCACATGTCCTGGGTGGGAGTGGGGGTGAGGGTCATAGCCCCCGGTGTGACCCTGACAAGTATTTCCTGGCAGGTGACTTCTAGAACAAGAGTGTATTTGGCTGAGAGCCGAGGATCAGGCCCTGTGTGGGTGCTGAGAACCTAGGCTGTCTGGAGGGCGCGAGTGGTCTCAGAAGCTTGCGGAGGCCGAGGGCCCTGAGCCCTGAGTACTGAAATGTGAGGGAGATTTGGGTAGAAGGAGGGCTGTTCTTGGTGTGAGTGGTGGTCTGGAGCCAAGAGCTGGCCTGGGATGTCAGGGGCAGCTGAGGGGCCATTTGGCTCTGTCAGGGGATGATGAGGAGAGATGTCTTGGCTGTCCCATTGCTCCAGGCTTCACTCCATTCTCAGAAATCCCCCCTGGTTCATAAGCTAGGGACATTGTGGCTGTGCAAAGAGTGAGGGGGAGAGGGAGGAGGAAATGAAATGGGTTGGAGGTTCTTATATGGATTCTCTCCCTCTCGCTGCCCCTCATGGTTTGTTCCTGCTGACAATGAAATTGCCCTGCAGGGCTCCAGGAAGAGACGCAGGACAACTGGGATGGTCCTAGTCTGCCAGGCCTCTCCTGCTTGCCTGCAGCTTAGGGTTTTCAGAATGTGGGACTATGAAAGGAAAGTTATGAGGTAAAAAGGAAAGGAAAATGAGAGCAGAGTGGGGAGCAGGTGAGGAACTCTAGAGGAACGTTTGACAATGAGGTAGCAAGTTACAGCACATTGAAAAACACCTAACTAGAACCTCTTTGTAAGTGATAGACACTTTGTAAGTGTGATAAGACGCGAATAAGATAGAAAAAAAGAGTCTGAGACTGCTCTTTATTTTGACCTTTTTAAACATTTGGTCATCACCCTCTCATTTTACCGAGAGGAAATGCATAGAGTGGTTAAGACTCACCAGGGTGATAGTGCTGGTGGGTGTCAGATCCCAAGCCTGGCTGGCTCTCCGCTCTGCCATCCCATCCACTCCCCTCTTCTGGGTGCAAGCTGGTGACTGCATGGCAGGGTGAGCACCCCTTCTCAATTTCCCCATTCTGCTCTCTCCTTATTTCCAGGAGTCTTTGCAGAGAGGTTCAAGGAGTGGCTGGCAGGCGGTCCCCTTGTCCCTTGTCCATTCCCTGGGACAGATCAGTGAGAGGTACTACTGGTTCTAGGGCTGTGACAGCTTTGATCTATGGCCTTCTTTTGATTTCTCCACGAGGGGATCGACAGGCTTCTCTTTCCCATGCTTCAGTTTCTGAAATTTTATGTGTTCATTTACTTATTGCTCAAAATACTGAGAACGGACCATCACAGTTTTAAGGATTTAGTGTATAGGAGTAGACAAAAGCGGGCCCAGTCCCCGTTCTCTCAGAGTTTATAATCGAGTGGAGGGAGACATGTAGGCAGGCTGATATGTGAGATGGAGAAAACTGCAGCAGAGCCAGGGTGAGGGAGTTTGTGTGGGGTGGGTGTCCTCCGGAGAGCCTCAGTCGTCAAGTTACTGGAGCAGAAACTGAGGGCAGTGGAGTGCGGTCCAGATGGGTGGCTGGGGGAAGAGCACTTCAGGCCAGTGGAGGTCCTGCAGCTGGACACACTTGAAATGTCCGGTGTAGGGGGAGCTTCCTCAAACTGCTGAAAAGTTTTGAGCAAAGGAGTAACATAGTCTACAATGTCAGCCGAGCGCACTGTAGGAGGGAGTTGCCAGTGTACTGATAATACTTTAGTATGGGACCAAGTGCGATCACCCAGAGCAGCCGTCTCCAACCTTTTTGGTACCAGGGACAGGTTTCATGGAAGCAATTTTTTCGTGAACTGAGTGGGTGGGGCTGGGGGAGGTGTGGTGCATGGTGGGTTGGGGATGATTCAAGCACCAGATACAGCTTAATTGTCCCTTGCCATTCACTTATAGGTGTTGATATGAGTCTGCCAACAATTGATTTATTCTGGTCTCTGTGGAGTCCCATCTGCTAATGTTCATCTGTATTTGCAGCCGCTCCCCAGTGCTAATCACTGCCTCAGCTCCCCCTCAGATCACCAGGCATTAGATTCTCATAAAGAGCATGTGACCGAGGGCCAGCACATGTAAGTTTCAAATAGGTTCACACAACCTAGATCTCTTGCACACTCAGGCTCAGGCTCCTGTGAGAGTCTAAGGCCACCACTGATCTGACAGGAGGCAGAGCTCAGGCAGTAATGAGAACAATGGGGAACGGCTGCAAATACACATGAAGTTTCTCTTGCTTGCCTGCCACTTACCCCCTGCTGTGTGGCCCAGTTCCTTACAGGCCACTGACTGGTACCTGTCTATGGCCCTGGGGCTGGGGACCCCTGACCTAGAGAATGAATGGAAATGGAGAGGAGGTACAAAGACTGAGTTCTGGGAACTCCAGGATTTATAGATTGAGGATAGGAATTGGCAAGCTTTTTCTTAAAGGACCAGATAGTAAATATTTTAGATTTAGTGGGCTATAAAGTCTTTGCTGCAACTACTCAGTTTTGCTGCTGTAGAAAAAAGCACCTTAGACAACATACAAGTGAACAAATGTGGCTGTGTTCAATAAAACTTTATTTGCAAAAATAGGCAGCTGACCAGAGGGCCATGATTGCTGACTCTGGATCTAGGACATTGAAATGAACCAGCAAAGGAAACTGAGAAGGAGCAGCCCATGAGAGAGGAGGCAAATCAAGAGATGTTGTTGCCTCAGAAACTACTTGAAGTGTTTTTCAAGGAGGGAGTGAGTGCTCAGATGGGTCAGATACTGCTGATGTGTGGAGGAAGATGAGGACTGTGAATTGAACATGAGCAACGTGGAGGCCGTCAGTGACATGTGGAGTGGTGACATGTAGGTGGAGTGGGAGGTGAGAGCCCTGTTGTAGTGGGTTGGAAGAGAGCCACTGGAGATAGCTCATATAAACAACTTAATGGAGGAATGTGGTTGCAAAGGGGTGCAAAAAGATGAAATATTAACTGTAGAGGCATGTTGGGTCAAAGCAAGTATTTCTCCCTTAAAATGGTAAAAATGATAGGATATTTGTTTGCTGGTGAAAACAATCCAGTCAAAGAACACGAGGCTGCTATTGGAGAAGGAGGTGAGAATTGGTGGAGTGATGGCATTGAGGGAGGACAGGGACTGGGACCCAGGGAACAGGGGTAGGTGTGGCTTTGTATGGTGGACAGCCAAGGGAGGGAAGGGTAGTTGGCTGGGTGGGTTTGGTGGGATGGGTGGGGATCGGGGTGAGGACTCTCTTCTATTACTTCATTTTCTCAGTGACTAAGAAGTAAAGTCAAGAGCTGTGAGCGAGGATGGGGAGGACCTCTATCCCCCTGTCTGCCTCGGCTGTAGGTGTAGATATCCCCTGAGCACAAAGGAAGATGGGAGACCATGACAGAGAGAGGTCTGCATCTCTAAAGCAAAATCAAAAGGTTACTGCCAATGCTGTCACATGAGCTTTTCACTGTAAAGGGGCATGTAAGTTCTGAAGAATTATAACTAAATTAATAAGGCCAAGATGAGGATGTAGATTGAGAGTCCTCAAGTAATAGTCCTAGATTCCTACAGCCCTGAAGCTGCCTACCAGGTGGATTTTATAAGACTGTGTGTGTGTGTGTTTTAAAGATTTATTTTATTGTTTTTGACAGAGATGGTGAGAGAGATAGAGAGAAAGGGGAGGGTCCAGAGCAGTCTTCATAGTTGTACATCATCAGTTTTTGACACGGTTTCATTCCACACAGTTGGGCAGGAACCTCACAGGGCAGGAACTGGGCTGGGACCTCCTGCATGGAAGGCACGCCCCCTTGAGCCAGGGGTTGAACTGGTGGTAGTGGTGGGGTGGGGGGTTGGGGGTGTGGGCAAGAACTGAACTGGGGGCTCCCGCATGGGAAGCAAACCTCAGTTCAGCGTATGGGTCTGCATAGGCCTAGACTGGGATTTGATCCTTGGTCCCTGGGGCTATAAAGTGAGTGGTTAACCTGCTGAACTATCCCAGCTTCCCCTGTGATTTTTTATTGCTACATAATTGACAGATAACATTATATTACTTTCAGGTATACAACATAGTGGTTGGGTGTATGTATGTATTATGAAATGATCATCACATGTCTAGTTAACATCTATCACTGCACATAGTTATAATACAAATTTTTGTGTACAATTGTATTTTGAAGAAATGGAATTGCTTACCTGATGTTACTAACAGTCCTCACAGAAATCAGACAGTGGGGTGAAGAGACCCCATTGGTCTGGGGCTAGTAGAACTTCAGGATGTTTACTGTACTTTTTCCCTTTCCTCCTAAAGCATATTTTATTTTATTTTTTTTAACTTAAAAAATTTCTCTTTAATTTTTCAATTGCAGTTGACATATAATATTAGTTTCAGATTTAGAACGTAGTGATTAGACATTTATATAACTTATGAGATCACTCCAGTGCGTCCAGCACCCACCTGACACCATAAATAGTTATTACAATGTTATTGACTATATTACCTGTGCTGAACTTTACATGTGGACTTGTACATCCGGAAACTATCTAATTGTTACCAATCGATGTCACCCCAATAAATATAACAATAAAAAAAAGGAATATTACCAAGAGGCAATAGAGCGGGGTGACTACCCAGATGTCACCTTGCCTGGCGGGGTTCAAAGCTGGCTCTGCCATGAATCACCTATGTGACCTTGAACTAGGTACTTGACCCTTCTCTGCTTCGGTGTGAGTGTGCATGTTCTCACCACGCTTGGAAGTTAGAGAGGAAAGGCAAGCCCCAATGGAGACAAAGACTAGGAACGTTGGGAGCAATTTTAGAAAGGGCATATACTTTATCCTACGTTCTTTTCCAGCATGACACAGTCCTTATTGTATGGGCTCTATGAGTTCATTACAACAGCCATACATCACAGATTGGTCTAGTCTGACCAGAATATTGAATAATAATAATCTGTCCATTTGTTCGGCAGACGCTACTGAAGACCTTGGGCCTGGCATCAGACTGTTTGATTCTGGCCAGTCCCTGTCCAGCCGTCTAACCCGGAGAAGGTCATTCTGCCTCTCTAAGCCTTGGTTACCTCATCTCATTGTTATATCAGGGTAACAATAGTACTGACCTCCGGGACTAGCGTGAGGATTACCTTAAGTAAGGGTAATGAAAAATGTTTCATATAGTTTCCTCTAGTAGAGGGATCAGTACTTCAAAAATAATTCCCTCCTATTTTTAGGATTGTGCCCAGGGCAACAATATTTCAAATAAAGATACTAGCTGTTTTCCTCCTTAAAAAAAAAAAAAAATTATTGAATGTCAACTGTAACTGAAGAGAAAAAGAAATAATTAAAAAGTAAAGGAGTACAAATGACCAGTTATAAATCATCAGTTATAAAAATAGTCAAGGGATCTAAAGCATTTTTTGAGACGTCTTGTGTTTTATTTATTTTTAAGCTTCCTATGAGGAAGGGAGGGAGGGGAGAATGAGAGGAAGATTTCTCTCTAATTTTTACCTTAAGACATTGTTCTGGAGAGAGGAGGAACCTACCCCAGGTCAAAAGATCTGGACATGAGGTAGAACTCATAAGGTGGGGCTTAAGTTCAGTGTCCCTCCTCTCAGATGTGCTAGAAGGAAAGAGAAGTGAAGACACCTCTTGGACCAGAGGGGAACCCTGACATAAACTATGAAGAAACAGAACACCTCTTTAGTTCTAGTTATCTATCTGGAAGGAAAAAAAAAAAAAACCACCAGACCAGGGAACAAGTGGGATTGTAGGCGAGAAAAATGACTTGGGGCTTGGAAAAGAGAAGCAGCTAAGATCAAAACCCATCAGAAATGTCGGGTGGATGAATCGTCATCACTGAGACTGTGCTCTGGGGGGACTGAGGGAGCTGAGGCTGCTGACTGCAGCTGGAGGGAAGTGGAGCCTTTGCTCAGGGAACTTCAGAACGTGTCCCCTAGTCATGTAAATGCACTGTCTCTACAGCCCAGGAAGGGGTGGGGGGTGGTACAGGATAGGTGATTGGTCCCTGGGCCTGTCAGTTTTTCTGAGACAGAACTCTTCTTGGATGGAAAAGGGCCCAAAATGCTGTGTTCACTTAGGGAATGAGGCCTGTATGTGGGAGTGATAAAGGCACTAAAGAGTTTGTGGTTCAGGGCTAAACAAGGAAGAAGACTCACTAATCATTTCTATAAATCTTATTCCTGGTGATCTTTTTGCGATAAAACAGAGACTAATGAAAGCACAGAGAGACTATAAACCCAGAGCTTATCTAACCCAAGGCATCTCCACAGACCTGGCTCAGATTGTGTGGCTGCTCCGAATCTAGCTCTGAAGTTCCTAATGACACCCATCTCTTAGGTTTGTTGTAGGGCTTGAGTGGAGGCTTGCTGTACCCAGCAGAGTCTGTAGGAGTGCTCAGGAGCTGTGGAAAGCAATATAAGGTGATGATGAGGATGGTGGGGGGCGGTTTCTCTCTAAGGATAGAGCAGGTTAGTGCACTGGGGTGAGGAGGAGCCAGGCCGCGGACTCCCCGTGGCTCTGTTGTGGTGATCCCAGAGTGGTTATTAAAAAGTGGTAATTCCTGTTTCTCAATTTTGGAGCTGAAGAGCGTCCTCCTTCAAACTATTGCTGGTCAAGGTACCAGAGAGGAACAATGTAGCATTGCCAAATAGTGCAGTGCCTTCAAAAAATAAATCCTGGTGAGGAGAAAGCTGCAAGGACCATAATATTGAGAGAGATTTAAAGGGTACCAGAAATCTCTGCAATGCTTAGAACAGCAGGAACATAGATTTCTCATACTAATCAAATGATTTGTGGGGAAATCCTATCCATCTCTCTAACCTGAGCTGAATCAAGCAAATGATTGCTGCGAGTTGCAGAGTGAGCTCTGAGGCAGGTGCAAAGCTGCTTTATGATCCTGCAGAACTTCTCTGCGGCATGAACTCCTGGGCAAGCAGGTGACTTCGAAGGAAACTGTCCCTTCCCTGACCCCCCTTTCAGCTGTCAGTGTAGGGCTCTTGTTTCCATGCAAGTGTTCTCTGACTTGCCTATGGCAGAGCTTCTGGGTGCTCATTCCTTGAGAAGATGCCTCCTGTAGAGGTGGAGGGGGCACACGTTTCCATTTCTGAGCAGTGACTGGCCTGGTTGTGCACTTAAATGTGACATTGTCACAGGAGCTGTCTGGTCAGGAGATACTCCTGTCTCTGTATGGAGAGATCACAATGAACTTCTTGCTCTACCTCCTACAGGGAAAGGAATGGGTGGTCCAGTAGAAGGGGCCCTGTGGGAACTCTTTTAAAGGTGGTCTATGTTATCTGGACCTACCGTATTTTCCGGTGTATAAGACAATCGGGCGTATAAGACGACCCCCTAATTTTACAGTTAAAACATAGGTTTAGGCCTATATTCGCTGTATAAGACTACCCCCCACTTCCGAGGCTGTAGTCTTATACAGCGAATATAGGCCTAAACCTATGTTTTAACTGTAAAATTAGGGGGTCGTCTTATACGCCGGAAAATACGGTATATGTTTGATCCTAAGTACTGCTTCTTTGACCAATCAAGATTTCCCAATGAAGATTTAGTTAAATTCTAGAACATCCCGAGGCATCTCAAGAGGACTTAGCTGAAACCAGTTTAAACTCTTCAATGGAGAGGAGAGATACTGTGTAATTCTTAATGTGTGGGGAGGTGGGCGGTTATTTGGGTTGGGCCAAGGCAAAGAGGAGTTATGGGGGTGATATGTGAATTTTGGTACAAGTGTGAAGTGTCAAAACACCCAAAATGCTGAGGGCTGTTTTTCTACCCAGATAAATAAATTTACTGCAGTTCAGAGAAAAAGAAAGACTGACTGAAAACACGTGGAAAAAATGTTTGACTCTGAATAATCAGCACAGTAGAATAGTTAGGTGGATGGGGCTTTGGAATCATGCTTTGATCCTGTCTCTGAGAGATTGTTCTTAGTCTGTGTACAAGTCGCTTTATTGAGCCTCAGTTTCCACCTGTGTAGAGTGAGGAAGAGAGGTACCTTATAGGGATGCCCTGTGGTATAGTGGCAAGGTGAAGAATTCAAGTCAAGCACTTACCACCAATGGCAACCCAATAGGAACAATAAGAATGATAGTTAAAATGGGAATTAGATGCCATTTTCCAAGCTACAAAATTATTGAGGTTTAAAAATTGCATTGCACAATGTCATGGAAATATGGTAGAATGGTGTAATGCCCTCTTACTAGGACTGTAATTGGAGCAAACTTTCTATAAAGTTGAATTGTGGGGTTTCCATACTTTTGATTTGCTTCTAGTATTCTATCCTAAGGAAACAACCAAAAGTATGGAAAATATGTGTGTAAAAAATTGTTCACTGTGGCGATATTTATCTTTCTAAAAGTGGGAGTCAAATTTCTCTAATAGGAGGGAACTAGTTAGGAAAATGATGGTACATCTATACAATGGAGTAGTAGGCAGCCATATAAAAATATTTGAGTGATTTTAATGACATGATGCTATAGGTGAAGTATATTCCAAACTGGTTAGTGATTATATATGAGTATGCGCATAAACATGAATAAAATGCACCAAAATGCCAATAGAGATTTTCTCTGGATGATAAGACTGTGGATGAATATTGTTTCCTCTTTATATGTTTTTTTCTGCAGTCTCCAAATATTCTCTCCAGGGAGCCTTTAAAAAATTATTATACTAAAAATTATAGAAATAACGAGATCTCAGCCTGCAGGCATCACGGTGTCGCCCTGTTCAGGAAGTACTTCTTCTCTGTGGGCCAGGTCTGGTGTGGATTCCCTGGAAGCATGTTGAATGGCTTTGTATGGATCCTTCTCTTACCCCTCCCATAACAGTGTGGGAGAAACAAATGTTTTGGGATAGAAAGAAACATTTTGCAATAAAGAGGCAGAAGTGGGTGTGCTGTGAGAATGGGCTCCTGCCTGGATTTTCTGTCCTGAAATCCACAGACATGGTAACAGCCCAGATGTTAGTCACTCACCACCAAAGCCACAGCCCAACTGGGACCCCTGCCTTCTTTCCTTGCAGTTGTCATCAGGAGTCCATGAAGAGGTTTCTGAAAGGAAAAACAGCAGCCCTTCTCACAGAGTGAGCATGAAACAGTGGGGCTAGAGCTGCCCAGGAAAACACAGAGGCAGGGGCTCTGCAGGAAGGGGTGTCTCACAGGATACACAGTCATCCCTAAACCCTGGCTGTGTTACGCAGGTGTCGTACCTACCACACTGTGCACTTGAGGAATGGGATATATTCTGGAATATATTAAGAGTACCAATGGAGCTGGCTATTTAACAGATATAACTATTTTTTTTCAACAGATACCTTTTGAAGATGTGTTTCGTGCCAGGCCTCGGGCTAGGTGCTGGGCCTGTCCTGGTGAATAAAGCAGAGGCCTTGGCCTTTGCAGAGTTCACTCTCTGTATTTTCTGTTTTTGTATGTTGGACAACTTAGCTCTGATATATATGTTTTCAATGATCTGGATTAAAAAAATTTTTGGTTTTGCTTCAAGTACGTCATACTTACTGCAAAGTATTGTAGAAATAGTGTTTTTTTTTCCTTTTACTGCAGATGTGCCCCTTGTTATATAAATTAAAATATTTTTATTTATTTCATTGAGACATCTCCATAAGATGGGTTAGAGAAGGGCACTACCAGCCTTCAAATGAAGGCCTGGGGAAGTCTTGGCTCTAACTTTGGCTCTGCTGTAAACATCCCGGGCAGCTGTTGATGTCAGCTCGGGGTGGCTGCCTCTCATGATTGGCTGTTGGTGTCCACGGGCCACTTGGAGATTTGTTGCCGAGATGCTGTGGATTCTTTGTCTTCTGAAAACCATTCATTAATTCATTTCAAAACTTCTTTAAATTTGAAAATACAGTGGCTATTTTATTATTCTTTTATGACACGGGGTGTCAAAATGAGGTTCCCTAAGATCCTCTGGGCACAAGATTATGTTTCACAAATGTAAACTGTAATTTCTGTAAAGTTGCAGCTTTCTACTGTGCTGTGTTATGACTTGTGCTCTTCCTCTCCTTGGAATGTGCCCAGATGTTTGGCTTCTTTTAAAGATCTGCCATGGCCCTGGCTGTCTCTATAAATAGTACCAAACATCAGCTATAATGCTGGCATGATGCTGATTTTTTCCCCTGCCACCCACTGAAAGTCTTGGGAGAAAATTCTCCTCTTTTCTCCCTCTGTCTTTTTTTCTCTCTTCACACAAACGTATATTTAGAATTTAGTAAAAAACCTGAGTGTATTCAAGCACATATATGTTTTTGTTTCTTTTGTTTTTTAAGTAATAGGTAAAATGGAGTTAAAGAGCTTCCCACAATAACAGAAAAAATGACTTTCCCAGTGGCACATCTATGTCCAGGCAGAATGCTGAATTAAATTTGTCCTTGTCATCAAAGCTCACAGTCCAGCAAAGAGGGCAGCTTTATTGGTACCAGGCTTCCTGGGCAGAAAATGTGAAAAGATAGCTTTTATAAATATCTGGGGATTTTTAGCAGTTGTAGAGAGAATTTCTAACAGGTGCATTAGTTTGCTAGGACTGTGGTAACAAAGTACCACAGTCTGAGTGGCTTAAATGACAGACATTTGTTGTCTCTCTTCTAGAAGCTGGAAGTCCTGAATTAACGGGGTTGGTTCTTCCTGAGGGCAGTGAGGAAAGGACCTGTTTTAGGCCTCTCTCTAGTCTTTAGATGACCATTGTTTTCCTTTTGTCTCTTCATATTGTCTTCCTTCTATGTGTGTCTGTCACTGTGTCCAAATTTCTCCTTTCTATGAGGACGCCTGCCTTATTGGATTAGAGCCCACCCTAAATACCCTAATCATGTCATTTTAACTCTGTTACCTCTGTTAAAACCCTGTCTCTAAATAAGGTCATGTTTTGAGATGTGGGAGTTTGGACTTCACGTATGACACGTATGAATTTGGGGGTGGAGGTGGCAATTCAACCAATTAACAACAGTCTTTTAGGTAATACTTCTATCTTTAGGAATAACTTTCCTTAAGCTCTCCATGATTGATAATATTTCTCCCTTTCTCTCCTCAGTAAAGAATGAGTTTCCAAAACTTATGTTGCTTTCTTTTTTCTTTTTAATTATTAGTTTCTGGGATGCAAACACAGTGATTAGACATTTACATACCTCCCAAAGTAGAAGCCCCAATTAGTCTATTACCCATCTGACATCATACATAGATAGCTCTTACAATATCATTGACTATTCATTTTTCCCTATACTGTATACTTTACTTCAGGTGAAAAAAAAAATTGAATTATAGTTGACATTCAATATTATGTTTTATTAATTTCAGGTATACAGCACACTGATTAGGCATTTATGTAATTTATGAAGTAATCCCACCAATAAATCTAGTACCCATCTGACACTACAGTTTTTTGCAGTATTATTGGCTATATTCCCATACTTATCCCACATTCCCATGACTAGTTTGTAACTACCAATTTGTACTTTCTAACCCTTTCACCTTTCTTACTCACCCCACTGTCATCTGGTAGCCATCAGTTTGTTCTTTGTATCTATGAGTCTATTTCTGTTTTTGTTAGTTTGTTTATTCTGTTCTTTTGATTCCACATATAAATGGGATCATATGGTATTTGTCTTTCTCAGTCTGACTTATTTCACTTAACATAATATTCTCTAGGTCCATCCATGTTGTTACAATTGCTAAGATTTCATTCTTTTTTATGGATTTCATTCTTTGTATGTGGAGTAATATTTCATTACATATATGTATCACTTCTTTATCTGACCATCTATTGATGTAAATTTGGGTTGTTTCTGTATCTTGGCTGTTATAAATAGCACATCAGAGAACACAGGGGCGCATATATCTTTTCGAATTAGTGTTTTGGATTTCTTTGGATAAATACACAGAAGTGGAACTACTGGGTCATAAGGTAGTTCTATTTTTAATTAAAAAAAAAAGGTTTATTTTATTGTTTGAGAGAAGGTAAGAGAGTGGGGTGGGCAGGGGAAGGCCCAGAGTGGTCTCCATCATTGTACATCATTAGTTGTGATATGGTCCCATTCCACACAGGTGGGGCAGAAACTGAACCAGGGGCCTCCCTGCATGGGAGAGGACAGCCTTTGCTGCTGAGCCATCCTGGCAGTCACCAGTTATACTGCAGTTCAGCATATGTGTTTGCATGGGCTGGGGCCAGGAATTGAACCCTGGACCTTGCGATTGTGAGGCAAATGTTCAATCGCTGAGCTGTCCTGGCATCCTGTATTTTTAAGGTTTTGAGGAACCTCCATACTGTGTTCCCACCCACAGTACATGAGGATTCTCCTTTCTTCCCATCCTTGTTAGCACCTGTTTGTTGATTTATTGATTCTGACCATTCTGACAGGTGTGAGATGATACCTTGTGGTTTTTGTTTGCATTTCTCTGATGATTAGTGACATTGAGCCTCTTCATGTGCCTATTGGCTATCTGTATGTCCTCTTTGAAGAAATGCCTATTCAAGTTTTCTGCCCATTTGTTAATTGGATTGTTTGTTTGTTTGTTTTGATGTTGAATTGTTTGAGTTTTTTTTTTTTAATATTAACCCCTTATTAGATGTGTGATTGGTGAATATCTCTTCTCATTCAGTAGGATGTCTTTTGTTTTGTTTATGGTTTCCTTTGCTGTACAAGATTTTTTTAGTTTAATGTAGTCCCATTTATCTTTAATTTTGTTTCCCTTACCTGAGGAGATGTATCAGTTAAAATATTACTAAGGGTAATGCCAGAATGTTTACTGCGTATATTTTCTTCTAGTAGTCTTATGTATTTGGGTTTTATATTTAACTCTTTAATCCATTTTGAGTTTATTTTTATATATGGAGTAAGAAGGTGGTCCAGTTTCATTTTTTGCATGTACCAGTCCAGTTTCCCCAGCACCATTTATTGCATAAAGTGTCTTTACCCCAATATATATTCTTGATTCTTTTGTCATAGTTTAAATGACCACATAGGGATGGCTTTATTTCTGGTATCTTTATTCTGTTTCATTGATCTATGTGTCTATTTTTATGCCAATACAATGTTGTTTTGATTATTATGGCTTTGTAGTATAGTTTCATATTAGGTATTGTGATACCTCCAGTTGTGTTCTTTCTGAAGGTTGCCATGGCTATTCATAGTCTTTAATGGTTTCATCTAAATTTTAGAATTGTTTGTTCTATTACTTTGAAAATGCCATTGGTATTTTGATAGGGATTTCTCTGAATCTGTAGATTGCTTTGGGTAATATGGACATTTTAACAGTGTTAATTCTTTCTATCCATGAGCATAATGTATGATTCCATTTATTTGTATCTTTTAAAATTTTTTTCTTTAATGTCTTACAATTTTCTGAGTATAAGTTTTTTACTTCCTTGGTTAAATTTATTCCTAAGTATTTTACTTTTTTTAATGCAATTGTAAATGGGATTTTTTTCTTAATTTCTCTTTCTAATAATTCATTATTAGTGTATAAAAATGCAGTCAATGCCTGAATATTAATTGTGTATCCTGCTATTTTACTAAATTCATTTATCAGTTCTCATTGTTTTTTTGGTAGAATCTTTGGGGTCCTCTCTATATAGTATAATGTTATTTGCAAATAATGACAGATTTACATCTTTCTTTCCAATTTGGATGCCTTTTATTTCTTGTCTGATTGATTGTGACTAGGCCTTTCAGTAATATGTTGAATGAAAGTGGTGAAAGTAAAACATCCTTATGTTATTCCTGATCTTAAGGAGAATCCTTTAAGCTTTTTCCCATTGAGTATATTAGCTGTGGGTTTGTCATATATGGCCTTTATTATGTTGAAATATATTTTCTCTATTCTTGCTTTGCTGAGAGTTTTTATAATAAAGAGATGCTGGATATTGTCAAATGCGATCTCTGCATCTATTGATATGACCATATGATTTTATTTTGCTTATGTGGTATATATCATGTTAATTGATTTGCTATTATTGAACCAACCTTGCATATGAGGAAATAATCCCACTTGACTGTGGTGTATGATTTTTTTGTTGTATTGCTAAATTTGGTTTGCTAATGTTCTGTTGAGGATTTTTGTATTTATGTTCATTAGGCATATTAACCTATACTTTGGGCCTTATAAAGTGAGCTTGGAGGCCTTCCATACTCTTGAATTTTTTAGAGTAGTTTGAGAAGAATAGGTGTTAATTCTTTTGTGAATGGTAAAATTCACCTGTGAAGCCATCTTGTCTAGGACTTTTGTTTGTTAATACCGGTAGCTTGTTTATTACTGATTTTATTTTATTAGAATTAATTGGTTGGTTCAGATGTTCTGTTTCTTTTTTATTCAACCTGGGAAAATTATATGCTTCTAGGAACTTACCCATTTTTCCGGATTGTACAATTTGTTGGTGTATAATTACTCATAGTATTTTCTTAATTTTTTTTTGGTTTTTTTTTTTGTATTTCTGTGTGGTTACTTCTCTTTCATTTCTGATTTTATTTGTATGTTTTTCTTTATGAGTCTGGTTAAAGGTTTATCAGTTTTGTTTATAATTTCAAAAAACCAGCTCTTGTTTCATTGATGTTTTATATTTTCTATTAGCTTCTATGTCACTTATTTCCACTCTGATCTTTGGGCTTTCTTTGCTGTTCTTTTTCTCGTTCCCTTAGTAGTATTTGAGATTTTTCTTGATTCTTTAGGTAGGTCTACATTGCTATGAATTTCCCTCTTAGGACTGTTATATCACTGTGTCCCATACATTTGGGGTTGCTGTGTTTTTATTTTTGTTTGTCTCAAGGTATCTTTTGATTTCTTCCTTGATCTCATTTATTATTTAGTGGTATGTTTTTTAGCCTCTATCGTATGTAGTTCTGTGTTTTTTAGTGTTTTCCTTATAATTCATTTCTAGTTTTAAGATCTTTGTGGTCAGAGAAGATACTTGATATGATGTCAAACTTCTTAAATTTATTGAGAGTTCTTTTGTGGCCCAACATATGGTCTATCTTGGAAAATGTTCCAAGGACACTTGAATATGTATATTCTTCTGTTGGTTTGGGGTGAAATGTTCTAAAAATATCAATTAAATCCATCTGGTCTAGTCTCATTTAAGGCTACTGTTTTTATGTAGATTTTCTGTCTGAAAGATCTGTCCATTGGTGTCAGAGGGGTGTTAATATCCCCTACTATGATTGTGTTGCTGTTAATCTCTGCCTGTATGTTGGTCAATATTTGTTTGATATAGTTAGGTGCTCCTATGTTGAGTGCATAAGTGTTTACTAGGGTGATGTCCTCTTGTTGGATTGACTCTTTTTTTTTTATCATTACATAATGTCCTTCTTTGTCTCTTATTATAGTCTTCATTTTAAAGTCTATTTTTTCTCCTATAGAAGTATTGCTATCCCAGCTTTATTCTCACTTTCATTTGCATAAAACATCTTTTTTCCAACCCTTTACTTTCAGTTTGTGTGTGTCTTTCTATCTAAGGTGGGTCTCTTGTAGACAGCATATGCAGGGGTTTTGCTTTCTAATCCATTTAGCCACCCATTGTCTTTTGATTGGGGTATTTAATCTATTTACATTTAAAGTGATTATTGATAGGTACATAGTTATTGCCATTTTATTATTCACAGTTTTGATAATTTGTTTGTTTGTTTTCCCCCTTCTTAAAGAAGTCTTTTTAACATTTCTTGTAATTCTGGCTTGGTGTTACTGAATTCCTTTAGCATTTTCTTGTCTGGGAAGCTCATTATTTATACTTCAATTTTAAATGATAGTCTTTCTGAGTAGAGGAGTCTTGGGTATAGGCCCTTGTTTTTTTTTTATCACTTTGAATATTTTCTGTCACTTCCTTCTGGCCTGCTAAGATTTTTTTTGTTTGTTTTTGTTTTAATATTTATTTTATTGTTTGAGAGAAGGAGAGAGGGGGGAGGGTGGAGAGAGATAGATAGAGAGAGAGAGAGAGAGCAAGAGAAAGAGAGAGAGAGAGAAGGGGGAGGGCCCAGAGCAGTCTCCATAGTTGTACGTCATTAGTTGTGATATAGTTTCATTCCAAGTGGATGTGGGGCTGCGTGGAGTGGGAACCAAACTGGGAGCCTCCCGCATGAGAGTTGAGAACCTTTACCCTTTGCCACCGTCCTGGTGGTTACTAGTTGTGCTGTGGTTCAGCATATAGGTTTGCATGGGCTGGGGCTGGGATTTGATCCCTGGACTTTGTGGTTGTCAGGCAAGTGCTCAGCAATCTTGGCATACCCAGGCCTGCAACGTTTTTTGTTGCGAAATCAGCTGATAGTCTTATGGGAGTTTCTTTGTAAATAACGAGTTGCCTTTTTCTTGCTGTTCTTAGGTATTTTTTCTTTTTTTTTTTTTTCATTTGTCTTTTATCTGTGCCATTTTAAATATAATGTGTCTTGGTGTGAGCATGTTAGGGTTATCTGTTTGGGACTCTGTGTTTCTTGGGCTTGTATGTAGATTTTCTTTGCTAGGTTAGGGAAGTTTTTAGTCATTATTTCTTCATATAGGTTCTTGCTCCCTTACTCTCCCTCTTCTCCTTCTGATACCCTTATGATGGGAATGTTAATGGTGTCCCACATGTCCCTTAAATTATCTTCGCTTTTTTAATTTTTTTTTCTTTCTGTTGTTCCAATTGTGTGTTTTCTTCTAAATTAATGATTCAATCCTTTGCTTCATGAAATCTGCTGTCGATTCCTTTTAGCATAGTCTGCATTTCATTTATTGTATTCTTTATTAATTACTGTTTTTTTTTTATGGTTTCTATGTCTTTTCTTATGCTTACTATCTTTTTGTTGAAGCCTTTACTGAGTCCTTTAAGCATTCTTGGTGTTTTAAACACTGTCTCTGGTAGGTTGGTTGCCTCTATTTCATTTAGTTCCTCCTGCCCCTCCCCTGGAGGTTTCTTTTATTCTATTATTTGGTACATGTTTCTTTGTTTCCTCATTCTGGCTGCCTGTCTGCGTTTGCTTCTATATACTTTTATTAGGTAGATGTCCTATGTTTCCTAGTGTTTGTCAGATAGTCTATGTGTCCTGTGTGGTGCACTGGCACAGCCTCCCGGATCACCTGTGTGTGTGTTTTGGGAATGTCCATTGTATTTGTGTTGTGTGTATTCTCATATTGTGGTTAAAACTTGATTGCTTTTGCTGTCTCAGTGGGATTCACTGCCAGGTGACTGGCTGTGAGAACTGGCTATGCCCACTGTATATGAACTGCTGTGTGGGGGCTGACCTCTCAGATAGGGATTCACCCCAGCAGGCTCTTGTGCCTGTTGAGACTACCCTTTCAGGTACCATTTTGGAACTAACTGTGTAATACTCTGGCTTGATCTGAAGCTAGCTTCTGGGTGGATTGTTTCTGGTGTCTCTTTGGGGGAAGCTACTGTGTGGGTCAATTTCAGCCTTGCCTGTGACCAACCCAGGCTACCTGGTAGGAGCTTCAAAGTTATGTGTGGTTGGCTACTGCCCATTCTGGACCTGGAGTTGTGTGCGGGTGGCTTTGCTATAGACTGAGGCTGGCTCCCACTGGTATTGGGCCTGGTGGAGATTAGCAAAAGGCCCAGGGGCCCCCAGGCCTGCTGTCACCTGCTGGCTGCCCATAAGGTGCAGCCTTTGAGAGAGCCTCCTTAGGTGTGCAGGCTGGGGTGGTTGACCCAGTGTTGAGAGTGTCCCCAGTGGTGTAGCACTAGCTGTTCAGGGTGGGGTCCCAGGGAGTCACAAAGTTTGGCTGGTGGTTTTTACAGAGTTAATGCAGATTCAGTTCTTGCACAAATGCTGGGCCTGTGCCCACTTTGTACAATGCCCTGGGAATACTGTGGCTAACCACCGCTTGCCTCAGGCCCACAGATCCCAAAGAGCCTCCCCAGAGAGGCTGTTCTGCCAGTTGTGGTTTATTGCCGACAGCCAAAAGTTTTTTAGACCCAGAGTCAGCTCTCTTTCCATCAAAATATATTTGATGCCCCATCTGTAGCAAAAAATATACAGTGGAGAAAAAAAAGCCTCTTCAGTAAACAGTGCTGGGAAAACTGGAAAACCACATATTAAAGATTGAATCTGGACTATGGCCTCTTTTTTATTTTATTTTAAATATACTTAATTATGTGGGTTCTGTTTAGCTAGTCTTCAGAGATTCTTGTAGTTGATTATTCTGTAATCTAGTTGTCATTTTGATGTGATCCTGGAAGGCAGCAAGCATAATGTTTACCTAATCCACCATCTTGGTCCTTTTCCCCGATTTATGTTACTTTCAAATTTAATTCTTTGAAGCCAAGTGCCCTTACTGTAGCCAAGGCCATTTTCTCTGTTACAGAGTGAATGTGGAAAAGTCAGTGGCTGTTCTTGATCTAGTGGTTTGGTAGCTGTCTTTGGTACTCTTGCCTTGGCTTCTTCATGGTACAGAACTCTCCTAATGCTACTTTACCAATAGGCTATAAAGGAAGTCTTGGGAGGAGGTTCTATTCATTTCCAGATAGGTGCACAGGGGCAGATCAAGGCCTTAATATTCCCCTGGGGACTGTGAGCAGAACTCGGCTTCCTGTGGGAGCAGGCCAATTAGAAGAAGCTCATCTAAGTCCAACTCCTAGCCTTTCTGTGTCCTAACTTGGCCATTTCTCATACTTATCCACACCCATGAAGGCCCAACATACCACACACATTAGCCTAATTTCCCATTGTTCTTCCTAACTTGGAAATTCCATAGGTAATATAACGAGTATTTTCACTGCCAGCTGGGGGCTGCAAGCACCAATGTGCTATATTGTGTAAAATACTTTTCAGCCATGTGTTCATTTGCTGTTTCATTAAGCCTATTCTCTTGTCTGAGACCATAAGTTTACATGCTTCTTAGTTTTCCCCCTTAGTATTTCACATTCTTATACCCATAATCATCACACCTGAGGGGATGGGATTGGCCAGAGGCAAGACTTAGATCAGGGGTGTCCAACCTTTTGACTTCCCTGGGCCACAGTGGAAGAGGAAGAATTGTCTCGGGCCACACATAAAATACACTAACACTAGTGATAGTTGATGAGCTAAAAAAAAAAAAAAAAAAAATCTGAAAAAAATCTCATAGTGTTTTAAGAAAATTTGGAAATTTGTGGTGCGCTGCATTCAAAGCTGTCCTGGGCCACATGTGGCCTGTGGTCCACAGGTTGGACAAGCTTGACTTAGATTCAGGAACACACATGCATTAAGTATATTCTTTGGGCAAGAGGATTTGTGTGCAGATGACACTTGGACAGGGAGCTAGTGGGTCAGTTATGTTTCTTCGGGAGATAACTAGAGTTCCTCTAGGGAGAGCTAGAAACCAGAAGGACAGAAATAGAAACTCATGTGACAGAAAGTAAGAATTTAGTTTTGTTCCTGGCTGTCTGCTGCCTTCCTTAGATGCTGCAAGGATTATATTGGCCAGTTCCAGAGACAGGCGCAAATGCAGTTCATGAAGAATGGCAGGTATGTGTTCTTTTTCTTGAAACTTTCCTCTGCCCTACACCTGATGTTCTGAGTAGCACAGATAGAAAATCCACCAGGAAAATTGGAAGAAGGAAATGTAGTTTTCTTTTATTGAGTTATGAATATATGAAGGCTGCCTAGAAAGTATCCAGCCATGTAATATGAAATATAGAGGCATTTATGGCTGGATTTTTTTCAGACAGCCCTCATAGACACTAACACCTTCTCTGGTTTTACCTACTAAGATAACCCGTGTCTAAAGCCACACTTACTGCAGTTGAATCTCCTCAGGCCAGGAGCTCTAATTAGGAATGGTCTTGGGCCACTGAGTAGATAAAAGCACTAAACAAAAATTTGAATAGCTAAAAACCGTTCATGTGCAGAAGTGTAACCATTAATAAATTGTGTTTAAATTAGGGATTTATAGCTGCCCTGGGAAAGGCATAGAGTAACAAGTGCCAAATGTAGAGTGGACTTTTATAATTTTCACCTAGAGGATGAGAGTTAAGGGGAAATATAGGAAAGATACACCATGCTAACTTAGGGGTACATTTTTCTCTGGGGGTGTCAACCAACGTTGTGGGCCCCCAGTTGTAAGATTTAGTAGGTGGAAAACTCCAGCCTCAAAATAGGAAAACACTAAGGTGAATGCTAACATTTGTTCCAGTCTGATGGGGTCTTTCCATTATACGTTATACCCATTCATTTATTATATCAACCAGCCAACCAACCAACCCACCCAGTGCCTTCCAACCCCATTATTCTCATGTGAGACCAGAATATATCTTTCACTGTCTAAGAGGGATCTTTTCTTCAAGAGAATGCCAAGTGGTGATCGTAGCTGGACGTGATGGATGCACACATTTCAGATGTTGCACTGGGTCAGATTGGTTCTGCCTCTGGAAGAGCACCTGAATAGAGATATTTAATGTGACACCTATGGGCTCAGAACTGTGCCAAGGCCACAAAAGAGGCCCAAGGGATTGGTCCTGCCCATGATTTGCTTATAATATAAATGAGAAGACAGGTACGAGTACATATAAAATGAGCAGAGAATAAGGAAGAGTTCAGTGGGATGCAGCAAACATGCAGAGGAGGGGGTGATTGTTGGGTGGTGGTCACAGAAGTCTGCAAGTGCAAGGAAAAGTTGCACTAGGGCTTAGTTAATCTTTAAGGATTAAAAAAAAAGAGGTAGGGGTAGGGGAAGGAACAAGGGCTCTGGGCTTAGAAGGTGTTTTGAGCAAAGTCCCTTCAACAGGCATTAGCACAGTAGGTGTGGGGATAGAAAGGAAAATGGCCAAGGAGGTCTCTTGGCCATCAGTTTTTGAAGGAGCAGCAAAGTAGCAGCAACAAAACCAGTCCATTGTGTTTCCATGAAGCAGAAGTAGCTGAAGGGAAAGGATGTCTCCAGCTCATCATAGAATCCTTAGCCACTTTTATCAATAACATCTTCTCCCTGGCCATCAAGGCTGTGGCTCCAATTGATTCTTACCACCCAGTTCTCTTCTACCTCTCTGCTCATTGCCTGCCCTGTGCCTAACTGAACCACCCCACTCTTCTCTGCAGGCCTTCTATTGGCTTAAGACACACTCGACCTAAATACCCTTCCCTCAGCTCTACTGGTTTAAATACTGTCCATCCTTCAAGGTTCAGCTCAAATGTAATTTCCTGTATGGAACCTTCCCTGATCTTCTCTCCTCCTCCATTTCTAGCTCTAAATGATTCTCATAGTCATGTCTATGTACTTCTTTTACTACTTGCTAGTAAAATATTGATGTAGTGCCTACTATGTACCAGGCACTATTCTCTGTATCTTGGAGAAATCTATGACTAAATCAGACTTCTGCTCTCAGTGCGTTTACATTCTAGCTGGGGAAACATATAATAAATGCTAGAAAAAATACATAAGTTAATTATATAAAATGTTACAAGGTGTTAACTGTTATGGAAAAAGGAATAAGGAAGGATTTGGAATGCTAAGGTAGGGGGAGTAGCATTGGGTTGCAATTTTAAATAAGGTTGTCTTTCAATAAGCATCCTGAAGAAGATTACATCTGCATAAAGACTTGTGCAAAGGCCCTGAGATGGAATTGTACCTGATTGTTTAAGAAACAGAAGGCCAGTATTATAGTAAAGTGAGAAAGAGAGAAAGAAGTAGGGAATAAAGTCAGAGAAGTAATGGGGAGACATCACAGCGGAACTTGTAGGCCATTTTAAGGACTGAAGAAGACAAGGGGGCTTTTGAGCAGAAGAGTGATATAAGGTTTACTTTTTAAAAGAATCACGCTGGATGCTGTGATTAAAATAGACTCGAAGCAGGCCAGTTGAGAGGCTACTACAGAAGTCCAGGTGGCCTGGGCCAGAGTGGAGGTGATGAGAAAGTGGTCATACTCTGTATTTAGAATTTTACTTTTCCTGAATAAATTGTGGTATATGGGAGCAGGCAGGGAATTGAGAATAGCTATAAGGGTTTGAGCTTGAATAACTGGAAGGTTGCAATTGCCAGAGATGGGAAAGCCTGTGAGAGGGAGTCTCTGGCAAGTTAGGAGCTTTTGAACTAACTGCTTGGCAATAGGTACACCATGTGATTCATCTTTGCTGTCTCCTTAGGGACTCAGGAATTATAATTGATGGATGTATCATATTTCAGGGGCTGTTATGATTGAAAGAATTTCTGCTTTGGGAAGACATCAATTAATTTTGCAATGATAGTTTAGGTCAGATCTGTGCATCTAGCTGCTTCCCCGGCTGGGCATTTTTGCTTCTTTGACACCATCCAGAGGTTTAGTGACAGCAGATCTCCAGTGGAGCAGGGATAGTCTGATGAGGATTTGATTTTAGGAAGGTTAATCTCATGAGCCACCAGGACACTTGATATAGGCACAGAATATTTTGTTGGAACTAATATTTTATCTCCCAGTCATTATCACATCTAATGAAGATGATTAATTGGTGTTAATTGGTATGCCGACAGAGTATGAATACTATTAAAATTAAATTTTCCTTTTGGATTCTGAAGAGGCTAGAGTGGGTGTGGGGAAGAAAGGGAAGGTGTGTTTGACTTTACATATGACCTCAGGTTTCAGAGGTTTTTGGTCAGTAGGACCCTTTGTTGGTACAGAGATTCAGCTAAAGCATACCCAGGCTAATGCAGAGGCTATTACTTAGTTGAAATATTCCCAGTGGGGTTGTACCAATGATAAGAATATGTTGACATTGAATCTGCTTATGTCTCTGTCAATGCAAGAGGGGACTCATCACTCCACAGGTATTTATGACACATCTACTCAGTGCCAGCCACCACCATGCCAGGCACGAAGGAAGATAAGGATGCCTGACACACTGTCCAAGTCTTTAGCACTCAGTCTATTAGAAGAGTCAGATATGTAAACAGTGATAAGTAGATGAATTGCCCAGCTGGACCTGGAGGGGCTTTCCAGAAGAGGTGGTGGGGGAGTGGTGTGGGGAAGGATGTGCAGTGGTTTTCGCAGCTGAAATGGGAAGAACCTGGAGAGGCAAACCCAGTCAGGAAGAGCCTTGTTGGCCACAGCAAGGAGTTTGGACTTTATTAACTAAGCAACAGATAGATATTAAAGGTTTTTAAACCGAAGAATGATATAAATTAATGACACAGTGTCATGAAAGGGCTATTAGAAAGGTGGCATTCTAGAATTAGAAAAACTAAAGGCTTTTAAAATAGTGGAGGCAAGAAGGCATGTGACGTGGGTTAAGGTGTTAATGGTGACCAGTTGGAGACTATTGGTACCTTTCTGCACCTAGGTTATTTTTGATTCTTAAAACTACTCTGTAATGATAATGATGGCATTTACTAAGAGCTAGGCACTTTCCTCACCTAATTTTTTCAGCCACTCCATCAGGTGGGTACTATTAAGAAGTCATCCTATATGTGAGGAAAACTAAGGCACTGATTTGAATAAACTGCCCAAGGTGTCACATAACCAGGACTTCACATTTAGTGTGCTAACCACACCCCTATCACTGTCTGCAAGGTAAGCAAGAGCACACCATTTCATGGATGAAGAGACTGAGGAAGAGAGAGGGACTTTTGGGGAGTAAGGGAGACAGAAGAGTCTGGGATGGCTCTTAGTTCTGGGATTCACAGGTCCTAGTGTTCCACAAGGGGCAGTATCTGAGGTGGTAGTAAAGAGAGGAAAAGGCATAGGGCTGTGTATTCTTATGAGGAAAGAACCTTCGGTATAAGAAAGTACAGTTCAATGCTCATGCTGTCCCCAGCTTTCTTGACCTTTTCCTAACCTGAAAGTGTGAGCAGTAGATTTGTGGTGAGCATTACCCACCCTCATGTAAGAATGGCTTACTTAATTAGTGTTAACCACCTTACCCCTTCTCGCAAAGATCTGAGAGTGAAACTCTCAGGTTGTCAAAGTGGAATTGACATCATCACAAACAACAGAATTCGCAAACAGTGGGGAGGACTGGTGGTCTCTAAGAGGTCACGTTTCCTAACTCCTGGTGAAGCTAAAACTTGTTTAAGACCTTAGGAACTACTTTGTCATGGGGACCTTGTATATGGATCTTCCAAATGGCAGAGGGCTGTCTGTGAGCTTCCTTTATCATTAAACACTAGATGACCTGGCTTCCTCATCAGAAGCCGGGAGACTGAAGAAACAACTTCTTGAGGAGAAAGCCTAGTAAGGACACAGGGACTTCCCAGGCCAATGAGGGAGTTGGCTTGGCAAGGACCTGTGGACCATCTGGGGGTTTGTCACTCCCTAAAGTAAAAGAGAGGTCCAGCGATCCCCATCCCTCTGCTACCTCAGGGACTCCCTGCATGCGTTAAGGCGATGGGAAGACTGCCTTTGATTTGGAAACATCTACCCAGTGACAGGGAAAGGTCGGAGCAACAGCTTCCAGTGACTCATTTGCATCTTGGATAATGTTCTAAAATAGCTTTATTTCTGAGAGCCATTAAATGCTGATAAGTGGGCATTTTTGTAGACAAAGATAAATAAAGAGCGACATTAACATTATCTGTTCTGCCCACATGTGCCAGTGCATCCAGGGAAGGCTGATTAGGGGCTTGGGCTGCCAGTCAGGTGACATGGTGGGGGGGAGCGGGGTGGGGGCTGAATTTATCACATGGGCCAAACGCAACACGTGCCTCCAAGCTGCAGCTTCCCCTCTCTCCTGAAGAATTCTTCATTGAAATCTCTTTGTCACCTTGCATGAAGGATTTTTTAAAACCTCTTAGGGTTTCAGAGACTGAGGTTTATTGGTACTGACAACCCCTGATCATTTAAAATCTTGGAGGCCATGACTCTGCTGTCCTGGTCCACAGAGAGTACAGCTGGCCAGCCCATGTGGATCGCTCCAGCAGTCCGTGCTCTTGTAAGGGCTGCCTGTAACAGGACCCCCCTCCCCCTTACATTCTAAAACAGCTAACAGAAACTCAAAACCAGCCAAATCCTCTGCTGTCCTCACCACACCCATCACCCAGCAGTATCCCCTCCTCACATGCAAATCTAGTTCTCTGACAGCAGTCTCAGACTTAAAGCAGCAGAAAGAAATGTTGCATACAGTTCACTCTGGCATTATGTATGGGGGCACAAGGTGAGGGCTGCTGGAGGGAGTGCTATGCTTTCACCATAGCCTTTGGGCCCCTCTGTCACTCTGTACCCCCACCAGCCCTATATGACAGGGGCCAGAGTCCTGCCTTCCCAGGAGGGGGCCTACAGAGCCTGTTGGAGGCACTTAACTGGCTACTCACCCTTCCTGGTGCAGGGTGGGAAGGCTTGGGGCAGGGGCTACACTTGGGAAGAGTTGGGGGGAATCACCGTTACCTAGCAATGGCACTTTCTGTGGTGGGACTTGTGTTTGAAGGAAGGATGTTTTCACTGGAACCTGGAGTGCCTCCCAGTGCCTCACTCAAAGCTGGGGAGCTCTTGCAGAGCTCTGTGCGGAATCCCTCTCAGCGTTCCTTATTGTGGGGTGCTTTTTCTGTGCTGAACAGAGACCTCCCTGTTAAGTATGTGCACGTGTGTGAGTGTGTCACATATCAACATGGTGGTGGAATGGGGAGTGGAGAGGCTGTGAAAGCAACAGCTCAACGAGTGTGACTCCGGAGGTCTTGGAAGTCAACCTCTCCTTTCTAGTAGAAACCTACCCCCTTGAGGTGACTGCTTTGGTGACCAGATTTCCCAAATGTGCCTAAGTTGACCCTGATTTCAAATATTGCACTCTGCTTATAAATCAGGCCACATGCTTTTCCCTGAAAGCACACAATTGAGATGAATTTCCTTCACATTAACTGTAGTCTGAGCTGATAAACACGTATATTTGGAAATGATAACTCATGAGTCCTTGTTTTCATCAGGAGGCAGTGTGTTGGATCTTTTCCTGTGAATGCATCTTTAGTGGAGGAGGAAAGAGGGCGCGGGAGCTGGGCCCTGCGGTGGAAGGGCGAGCTTCTACTGCCAAGGAGGATAAGGGCTAACCAGCAAAGTGTGGGCAGAGCAGATGGAGCAGTCCACATCTCAGCTTTGTCCCCGACTGGCTGCTGGGCCCTATTATTCCTTCGGAAGACTGAGTTCACTGCTGGCCATGCTGTCATTCATTGCCCCATATCCTGGTCTGTCAGCCCTTTTTTTTGGCTTTGTTTCCATCACCCCTTTGTTTTCACTCCTCTCAGTCCTTCTCTTCAGATCAATGGAAGTTTGGAAATCCTTGTGCATTGCACCTTACTGATTATGATATTTTAAGATACAATGTAGGAAAAATAAATCTTTTCTCCACTTGCTCTGAGATAACTCTAATTATGTTTGTACTCTCAAACATAATCAGTAGAGAAATAAAAATAGAGAAATAATGATATGCTTTCTTTGAAGCATTTTCATTCCTGTGGGGATGAAGAATGTTTCTAGTGAACCATCTCACTCACTAGCCTCCTTGGAAGGTCATGGAGAGGTCACGAGGCTTGCTTTACAAACGGGGGAGCTGGTGAACAGAAGGAAGTATGCATCCAAATAACCATACAAAATGAGCAGAGAGCCAGCTAATGGAAGCCCTTCCGTGGACAGAGTGGGTTTAGTGTGCTTTGCTCCTATGTCTTCTTACTTGGACTGGAAAGTTTCTGCTTCATTTTTAAGACTGCAATTTAGGCTCATTTCTGTCATTAATTTTTAAGATCTACAGTTATAAAATTGACTTTAGTAATCAATCAGCAAGCACATTTATCCAGTTACTCAAAAATTATTTTTTTCAGCATCTATGATATGCCTGGTATTTGAGGGACAGATATGTGCCAGAGATGCTTTGCAGTTCTAAGACACCATCCGTGGTCTGGGAGGAAGTATGTATGACATGTAAACAAAGAAGAAAACAGAGATCTTTAGTAGCATAAGAAAGACATGAATGAGAGAAATCATTTAACTTGGAGGGAAGGATCCCTTTCCCTTCCAGAATTAAGTATGCTTCTTAATTTTCATCTGTGTGAGTTGGAAAGTTCCTCAAGGATGGTGATGAAAAAGTTAAGGAATGAGTTGAATAAGGAAGAGCTAATGTGCCTGCACTATCTCGTCCAAAAGAGAGGTGGAGGGGTGGCCTGCGAATCACTGCCAGATGCAGGCATTCTTCAGTAAGAGCTTGAGCACAATCCTTCAGTTTGCTTCAGAAAAAGGCTGTCGGCTACAGTTCTGATGTTTTATTTTACACTACACAGACCATACAAGGGGTTTCTTGCACATTTTGAACTCACACTTTTTATTACTGAGGAGAATTTTGTGTCAGTTACTGTCCTGGTCACTGAGGTGACTAAGGCAAAGTCCCTATCCTAATAGAGTTGGGACATCATCTTATTTTGCCCTTATAATAACCCTGGGAGGTATATAGTTTTACTCTTCTTTTCTAGAGAATGACTAAAAGCAGTTAAGTTATTAGGCCTAATTCCGGCATGGTATGTGGCAGGTTGGAGGTTTAAGTCTAAGTCTTTCTGATTCCAAAGCCTAATATTATGTTGCTTCACCACAGGCAAAAAAAAATGACTTAGATATTGTACAAAGAAAATAGACACAAGTCAATCTTAAGTATTTATTAGGAGGCTTATATATGTTCAGCCAATAACATATTACATAAAACAGTGGTGTTATGCAGACCAAATATTTTATAAAAATTCAGAAGAGAAGTTGATTTTCTTGGTGAAAATGAAGTTTGTACCACAACTTCTAGAAGCTTGATTAAAAGAGGGCCTTCCAGTGAAAGTCAATAATGCAATCATAAATGAGGAGAGGTGGGAACAAGCAGGGGGAATGGGAGGAAGAATGGTGTCTAAACCAGAGGGTTCAGGTTAGGGCATAATGGCAAATGTGGGTGGACATATAGCAAATGTGGGTGGACAGGTAGAGCCAAGCCCATCTTGGAGGACTTTGAGGTCAGGAAGGGGATCTTCAGTTGGTATAATGGGTACAATTGCAAACTTTTTGGGAGGGTCGTTCCATCACAGTGATGGTTTGAAAGGCATGAATTTGGCAGTGATGTGCAGAATAGAGCGGGCAAGTGAAGCTTGCAGGCCAGGTGGCTGACTGGCATGCCTGCTTTGGTGCAGTGGACAGGGATGGACAGACATTTCTTCAAAGCTTATCACGGTGAGCATTCATTCTTAGAGCTCACCCAGTCAGCTTCAGTGGCAGAGGGGTTTGTGATGATCTTTGCTGGAAGATGGGGTGGGGGTAGGTTGAAGGGCAATGACTTTGGACTCTCTTCTGCCCTAATAGTTCTAATTCAAACATTTTCTTTCCTTCTGCTTACTTGTCTGGGCCCCCATGAGCCCTCCTGATGCCCAAGTGCATTCTGTGCTTAGTAGCTTTCTGACCGTGGTCCAGGGAAGGGAGGTGTTGGGTATTGAGCAAACCAGGGGGTGAACCCTCCATCGGTGCGGGCACAGGAGGGGCATGGCTTTGCTGTGGTTGTAGAGCAGAGCTTAGAAGCTCCCGGGGCTACCAGCAGTTGCAGACACAGAGGAGGACGACTTGTTATCCTGCCAGAGACTTCCCAGCTGCTGTGGCCCACAGCTGTTTGGCCCACTGGCCTCCTGACAACTGGGAGCCCTCTTGATTTTGCCAGATTTTATTATTTTGAACATAGGAGATCTATAAGTGTGAACTTAATGGGATTAAATGTTTTGCACAAATATACTTGCAAATTAGAACACATAATTTGTTTATTCAACAAATATATTAAAATGCAGTATTATATATATTATGCAAATATGTTAATAATTGATTTGTGCCAGGCATTGTGCTAGTCTCTGCAAAACAGCTGAGGACATAATCACTGCTGCACGGAGCTGACAGTCTGCTAGGTTAGACAAACAAGCAAAATAAATAGGTAAATTCTATAGTATTTTGTAAGAACATAAGTTCAGGGTGGGAATGCTGGGGGAAGGGTAGCAGAAGAGGACTGAAAATCTACACAAGATGGTTAGGTGACACTTGAACAAAAACTCAAAGGTAGTGAGAGTGAGCCATGTGGATGTTAGAAAAAGGCCCTCGGGCTGTGAATAGCGCGTGCAGAGGCCCTGAAGTGAGGCACACCTGGCATGCATGAGAAGTGCTGAGGAGGCCAGTGTGGCTGCAGCGAGGCAGCAAGAGTAGAGCTGTAGGTGACTCTGACAAAGGGGCAAAGAAGTGGAAGGGTGTCGGTAATGCAGTGTGCGGGGCTCTGCAGCCACCATGAGGACTTGATCTCTGAGAGAAATGACACGCCATGGAGCAGGTCTGAACAAAGAAATCATAGGATCGGACTTTATGCCTATCAAAATCAGTCCTCTGTTCCTTTGCACGTAGACGAGATGGCAAGAGGGGACAAGAGGGAGGAGGCTATGGTGATAATATTGGTGAGAGGCAACAATGCTCTGACAGCATAGCTCTTGAGCTGGAGAACAGCTAGAGCTGGTGTGCGTGAGCAGGAGAAAGAGGATAAGTGACTGCTAGAGCACTGGTTCCAATCAAGCACTTGCAAGTCATAGTCATTCTGTGAGTAGCCCTTGCAGACTGGCTGAAAGAGACAGTGGGAAAAAGAGTATAATACTGTTTTTCCGTTTGTGTGCTCTATGTGTGTGTGTGGTGTGTGTGTGCGTGTGCTGACTTTCCTGTTGAATACGCTCACCCACAGCACCGAATCCATTAACCAAGGCCATTAGCTCTGGAGTCCCATGCTCTTGCCAGCTAGTTGCACACCAGAGAGCAGCAAAAACTCCCCCTTGCCACGGCAGAGCATTTTGGCTGTACAGTTTGCAGGTGTTGTCCTCCCCTTAATTATCCATCCACTTCCTTCCCAGACCCCTTCTTTTTGCAAGTTATAAAAACAAAAAACAAACATAAAACAGCCAGATGTGAGCCTAGTCTCATCAGTAATCCATAAAACACCAAGCACCCCCCACTCATCTCTCATACTTTATGAAAAGTTACAATTAAATCAGGGCAGCATTATTACGCTAAGTGATTTTTGCTGGATTCAGATGAATTCCTGTGTGTGCCACATCATTTGCTAGAAATGTGCCTGGGGTGCCAGTGGGCTCAGAACGCACATCCACCAGCTATTAGTGCAAATGGATCTGCGTGCAATGGGGCATTTGAGGCTTCTGAGCCGTGTGACACTGACATGTGTGTAGAATCCTCGTTCCTACAGCTGTGGATCCTCCAGTGCCCACCAACCCTCAAAAGCAGAAAGGCCAGACTTAGGACCAAAGCAAGGAAGCATGGCAGCAGATGCTCTGTGCAATATTGAAATTCCAGGGGAGAATTGGGAGGGTGGGGTGGGTCACCTTCTTCCTAGGGGCCCTGGGAGGTCCAGGTGGCAGTCATATATGTGAGCATGCCATGTTTCACGAATACTGTGAGCCAGAATTATTGACTCCTGCTTTCAGCCTGGAGCCATTTGGGAACCCCACACTGTCTTAGAGCTGGGCATATCAGAGGTAGCTCCTGGGACTGAGGCTGTATTATACCCATTCACTTGTTTCACGGCTTTATTTCCTTTTGAGAAGCTGGAAAGTAAGTTGACTTGGCATTCCAAAGTCCAAAAAGCTGTTGGGAATACTGGATTGTTGCTCAGCAAATGACAGGAGAAGGAAGGATATCTTTCAGGGCTCACATTCTGTCTGGTGTAGGGAAAACAGCATAAGATTGAGTCAGAAAGTCTGGGTTTAGGTCTCAGCTTTCTAAACTGAGGCAGTGGGGTTTTAGATAACTAACTTTCTAAGCTTCAGTTTCCTTTTGAGTCCCAGTAAAATGAGGATGCTGTAAGTCCTAGGACTGCTGTTGAAGCTGTGATCCATGTATTGAAATCACCTAGCAGAGGGTTCGGCATGGAAAAGATGCTGAGTCAGCATTCGTTGCTCATCCTTTATTGACCTGGGAGGGCTGCCCTGGGCTCCAAGTTCCCACCCTGCCTGGCACTTCCTCTGAGCTGCAGACATGCACAGGTCTCCCTCTCTGCTAGCAATGTAGATGGAGTTGTGCAGAAGGGCTTGTTTGAAGGGGATGTTTTCTGACTGATAGTGGTCTTGGTGTATATTGGCACTTTGAATTCAGTATTCACAACCTCCCTTTTGTCTTGGGCTTTATAATGCAAAACAGTGTGTGAAACTCAGAAGTCTCTCTACATTTTTAGGGAATTTGTATCAAAATTTGCCATAAGATTTAATTTCACATTTTTGTTTGACCCGGTTCAGAATTCATTCAGCAAAATTCTGTGCTGTACTCAATGTCACTCTTTTATTTAAAGAACTGACTTCCTAAATAGAGGAAGAATTTCAGTAAGTATATTAATAAAAGTGCTCAGGCTTTTATATTTTTAGGAACTTGGTACTTCATAAATATTGGAATTTCATATCATCTAAATCAACTTTACTGCATTTTTAATTTTTGATATGTTGTGACATACAGTTCAGTTTTCGAGAAATATAATTTTGTAGACTTTTTACAGCCATCGCCTAGCATGCTAGAGGATGTCTCTATATTTTCTCAAATTCTACTTATATCATTACAGTGCATAAAAAGTCCAGTCACTTTGATAAGTCACAATCCCACTGTAGTTACAGACACAAATAATTTAGAATTGAGATCATGTACCACCTGTATGTCCTTGTGTCGTGATGCTATTACCGGCTCATGGCTGATATTGTGGCTGGGACACAGGCCACATGGGGTAAGTGTGACATTTGACCTCACTTGCTCTTGCTAGTAAGAGGCCTCAGCCATCATGTCACCCATCAGAGTCACCCTTTCCCACCCCTGTGGGGAGAGGACTTGAGGTGTGCCACCACTGCCACACAACTTAGGGTCACCTGGCCTGATACCGCACAATCAGAGATGCATTTTTCTTACCCACCTCCTCTTTTTTTGAAATATACTTTCAGGTATGTAAGATTTTAGTGATGTATCCCATCTGTGAGTATATATCCGGTGTAGTGAGAGGAGAAGGGGAAACTCTCAAAGGGGAATATATATGTATCCCCACATAGGCCATTTTCTGATGATTTTCAGGACCCTGGCTAATGGTAAATGCCTTACCAGGATGAAGTAGGCCAGATTTCCTGGGCCTGGCGGAAT
>PVKE010008913.1:0-46325 GCA_004027555.1 Craseonycteris thonglongyai | reverse complement strand
AAGATTTGTGAACTTAATTGAAGAAATAAAAACATTGATACATGATAAAAATGAAAATTAGGATGAACTAACAGACTCTTGCTGGCTGGTGGATTTGGGTTTTCTTGCTGACACCATGGAAAAATTAGATTCTTTCAATTTGGAGTTGCAGGGAAAAGACAAAAATAGAGCTGAAATGATAAGCTCTGTAAACGCATTTCAAGCGAAATTGACTTTGTTGATATCACATCTGCATATCAAGTCTCTCGTGCACTTCCCATATATGAGGAAAATGCTAGGTAACAAAGAATTAAATGTGTCATTATTTATGGAGACCCTGCAAGTGCTTCAAAAACAGTTTGAAGAGAGATTTCTGCAGTTTACAAATATCAAGCCAATTGTCTCCTTCTGTATCAATCCTTTTACTTGCCAAAGAAATGTAATAGAACTAGCCGCATGTATTGCAGACCTTGTTCAGGGGAAAGCAGAAGAACTAGAGTTAGAAATTTTGAAACTTAAGAACGATATTTTGCTAAAATCCTTAATATCAGAGAACTTATGGAACATAGTCGACAAAGAAAGGTTCCCATTTTTAAAAAAAGCGGCATATAAAATCAAATTGTTTTTCGGGTCAACGTATTTATGCGAATCTTTGTTTTCAAACATGAATTTAATAAAATCACGATATAGATCTCGACTTACCGATGAGCATCTTAATAATTGTTTGCTAACAGGGTTGTCGTCATACTCTCCTAATTATGAGGCACTGGCCAGTGAAATGCAATGCCAAAGATCACACTGACAGATTGTTTTTTATTATGTTTTCTTTTATGTTTTTTTAAATGATTTTATTATACATGTGTTTTTTATTTACTTTGTATTACGTTTTGTATATATGTTTCTTTGTGTGTATATAATTTGTACAATAAATTTATTATTTTAAAATTATTTTTGTTTATTATTTTTTATTCTTGTTCAATAATAAATATCCTTAGAAAAAGCTGGTGCCCGCCGCCCTACCGATATTTTAAAATGCGCCCTAGGATATAAAAAGGTTGGGAACCCCTGCTCTAGAATATTCTTAATTTATCTAAATGTTTGCAGAGAAGATGTGGTGGGCTGAATAACTTCCCCCTAAAGATATCAGGCCCTAACCTTTGGAATCTGTAAATGTGAACTTATAAGAAAAAGGTGTCCTTGCAAGTGTGATTAAGAATTTTGAAGTAGGAAGTTTATCCTGGATTATCCAGGTGGGTCCAAAATGCCATCACATATATCCTTATCAGAGGGAGGCAGAGAGGGACAAAGTCGTGTGCCACATAATGATGTTTCAGTCAACATCAGACCATCCATATGATAGTGATCGCATAAGATTATAATGGATCTGAAAAATGCCTCGGTCCTAGTGACATTGCAGCATGATAATATCATAGACAACACATTACGCATGTATTCGTGGTGATGCTAGTGGAAACAAACCTTCTGTGCTGCCATTTGTATAAAAGTACAGCATATACAATCATGTACAGTACATAATGCTTGATAATGATAATAAACAACTATGTTACTAGTTTACACGTTTACTATACTATACCTTAAGTCCTTTTTAGAATATACTCTTTCTACTTAAAAAAGGTTTTCTGCAAAAGAGAATGTGGTATTATACCAGCAGCAACCTCATACATCTTGTATTTACTATGTCTCCCGATTGCAACATTTTCTCCTGTGCTTGATTTAATCTTGTGTTGTTCTGTACAGTAACATGGTGTGCAAGCTTGTAGCCTAGGAGTGTTGGGCTACAGTGTATAGCCAAGGTGTTCAGTAGGCTGTACATCTAGGTTTGTGTAAGTACACTCTATGATGCTTCCTAAATGACCAAATTGCCTAACAACACATTTCTCTGAATGCATCCCTGTCGTTAAGTGGCACATGACTGTATTACACAAATACAGAGGAAAAGGCATGACAAAGACAAGGCAGAGAGAGATTTTAAGGTGGTGGCTTTGAAGATTGGAGTGATGTGGCCATGAGCCAAGGAGTGCCAGCAGCCACTGTAAACTGGAAGAAGCAAGGATTGGATTCTCCCCTCGAGCCTCTGTAAGAAGCACAGATAGTCCTGCTGACATCCTAATTTTGGCCCTGATTGCAGACTTCTGGACTTCAAAACTGTAAAACATGAATTCTGTTGCTTTAAGCCACTAAGTTTGTGGTAATTGTTATTGTAGCCAGACTATGGTATTTTGGTGTTTGGCTTGAGTTGAGTGGTTTTTGACCTTTTTTTTTTTTTTTATATTTAAATGATGTCCACCTCAGAAGGGTATCAATAATATTAATTACAAATATTCAAACATATACTGTCTCACCAATTTTGGACCTAAGCTGACTGAACATGGTTTAGTTCAGTTTAAATTTTTAGAAGAATTGATGATAGGTGAAAGCAGCTTCCTTGTGGAACCTAAAATGTATAAAGAAAGTGGCAAGAGAGAAAGAATAAGGATAACTGAAGGAAGGGACTTGAGGGTGTGCTACTTAGCTGTTTGATACTTAAAAAGTATAGTAACAACTTAATAAATCTATTGTATTTTTTTTAAGTTTTATTTATTTATTTATTTATTGACAGAGAGAGAGAGAGAGAGAGAGAGAGAGAGAGAGAGAGAGAGAGAGAGAGAGAGAGAGAGATACGGAGAGAGAACTGTCAGAATATGGTTCTGCACGGGCCGGGGCCGGGATTCGATCCTCGGTCCCCGGCGCTGCAAAGTGAGTGCTTAACCCACTGAGCCATCCTGCCTTCCCCTCTATTGTATATTAATCATTACATATCTCATTATGGGAAAAAGTTTTTCATCAATTCTTGATGGGAAGAGACATAATTACCAATCACAATCTACACTAACATAAATGCTTAGTCTGCAATCAGATTCAGTTCAGCTCAATATCAGACATATATTGATCACTTATAATGTGTCAAATGTTCTTCCAGGCATTGAGGATACAAGATGGATAAAAAAAATGGTTCCATTTTTCAAAAATTAAGAGTCATATATCATGTCATTGTTAAGTTCTAAAGTCAGTGATTAAAGTAAAATAACACCTGAGATCAAAATACCTTTGAGAATTCCCTAGGAAGTCATCACATTTGAAGTTAATAATATCATCTCTTATTCTAGCACCGTATGTTTTTCTTCTAAGATTGAATCAGGCAACTACTTCTCTAGGTAGGCATTTGGAGAAATATTTGGCTTACACATAGGAACCATATCATAAAATGATAGTTTTTAATGCCAGGGTCATAGTTGATGAGAGTTGCAGGAATAGAGATAAAATGGAAAAAGAGTGTAACGTGTTCCATGTTATATTTATTTCTAGGATATACTTGTTTTGTGAATGATGGCTGGGATCTGCCTGCCAGGTGTAAATTATTGTCTATCTGTCCACTTTTTGTCAAGTGTGTCTAGAGAATATGAGTTAAGTTCATGGTGATGGAATGGCACTTTTTTTTTTACAATTTTATTTGTATATTTATTAAACATTAACAGCTAGTAAGGTAGAGGAATAGGTATTGCTGAGTACATGAAAATGGAAAAGGCATGATTTCTGCTGTTAAGCAGATTGCTGTCTAGTGGAAGATAAAGCATGTACCTATGTTGATATAATATATGGCATATTAGAAGGTGAACATTGCCAACAGGGTTCAGAAAAGGGAGATTACTTCTGGTGGGAGATGCAAGCAAAACTTCAAGGAAAAGTGGTAGTTTAAATGAGTCCTATCTCAAAGGTAGGAATTGAATATATGCAGAAAGGTGGGAAATAAGTTACTAGGTAGAGATAAAGTATGAGGAAGGCAGAGATAAAGTATGAGGAAGGCACAGTTCAGGTAAACTTTAGGTTTTCTTAGGAGATAGCAATTTTAAGAGGGAATTGTCAATGTCTACTTCTAATTGAGGTTGAGTGAAGCAGTAAGGTTTACATTTCCACATGAAATAACTAATACATGGGACAAAATATACAAAACAATGGTTCTTAAGACATGAAAGATCAGTCAATAAAGGAGAGTGAGCCTTGAGAAATGAAAAGCCAATGAGGTGGGGAACATTTCCAGGTTGCAGTGCAGAGAGAGGAACCTAGGCTGAGCCTGTCCATCTCTCTAAGTAAGGAAATGGAGTTGTAAGTTCAGAGAGGCTAAGAGAGGTAGAGTTCTTAGGGAAGAGTACTAGGAAGAAGAATGCTATACAGAGAAAAATCTCTGGAGCTCTGTAGCAATCACCCTTAAATATGCAGTAGAGTACTGGTCAGCTCATGTGTGTAAGGGAGCTATCATGGCTTGGAAGGAACTACTCTAAAGACTCAGAGCAAACAAAACTGGGACTCACCTTAGGGCATGGAATATACCTATTCCCAATAGCTATACTGAAACACCTATAAGTCATGGGTCTTTGAATCAAATACTCTGAAGAATCTTGCCCCAGTAATAAGGCAAATTAACTGTAGGCCACATGTTGCTCTGATTTTGCCAAACAATGCTTAAATGTTAGATCCAAAAGGATCATAAGGCTACCAAGAAACTAAACTGTATCCCAGAATGAAGCTCAGGGATATTCATAAAAATGTAAAGACACTCAGCATCCAACAAGGTAAAGCTGGTGGTGTCTTGTCCTCAGCACACCAAATGAATCTCTTCCTTCTCCCTCCATCCTTCTCAGAATGGTTCTAGCTTCAAGGCCTAGTGGACTCCAGACTGAAGTAAATGGCTTTTTTCTTTTTCTTTTTTTAAAGAAATGATGGCACAGACTATTTCTGTAGTAGACACATTTCCTGGTTAATAAAATGGACTAATGTTTTCTTCCTTTGTTCTTGGTTTCTGCTGCCCTGAAGAATTTTATAAGAAGTTGGTTCACAGAGGTGGTATACCCTGACAATGCTCTAGAAAAGGAGCGTTTAATTTAGTGATAAGTACGGGGGGTGGGGGAGGGGGGTGCTGGTGGTGGTAGAAGATATTCTGGTAGAAGATTTTTATTTCCTTTTATTATTCCAACTTCACAAGTATGTAGACCATCTGTTTTCACAAAAACTGAATGTAGAAGCTTGAACAATTATGAAGCAATGAAGATCTTGCAAAACAGCTATCAGTAAAACACAGGAGAGGCAGCACTTGTAAAACTGGAATGCATACAAATCAGCAAAGTCTGCAGATGTGTGTTCTTCAATCATAAGCCTGCTACTTAGCTAATTTACAGACTTGTTGGCAATTTGTTTCAAAAATATTATGGAAAAGAGAGCAATCTGAGATATTTTTAAGTAGAATGGTTCTTGGCAGGTAGGTGCTAATAACTCTAACTCTATTGACTATGTAAATACATGAACAATGCTGGGATAAAAAACATAGGAGGAAATACAGAAAAGTGGTCAGAGCACAGGTAACTGGTAAGCCCAGCGTGGCTTTGAGTCCTTATACTGTCATTTATGAGTTGTGTGATTTTGTCCAATTCATTTAATCTTGCTGAGGCTCAGTTTCCTCATCTGTAAAACAAAGACAACATTATTTCTCAAAGTATTGTTATAAAGATTCAGTTCGGGAAGCCGGGATGGCTCAGTGGGTTGAGTGCTCACTTTGCAGCGCCGAGGACCGAGGATCGAATCCTGGCTCTGGCCCGTGCGGACCCATGTGCTGAACTAGGGAGTTCCCCCAGCTCAGCTCTCTGTCTCTGTCTCTGTATCTCTCTCTCTCTCTCTGTCAAAAAATTAATAAAAATAAATAAATAAAAACTTAAAAAAAAAAAAAAAAGATTCAGTTGGGAAAGCTGGGATGGCTCAGTGGGTTAAGTGCTCACTTTGAAGCCCCGAGGACCGAGGATCAAATCCCGGCTCCGGCCTAGGCGGACCCACATGCTGAACTGGGGTGTGCTTCCCGAATGTGGTGAGGCCCCCAGTTCAGTTCAAAAAATAAATAAATAAATAAATATAATAATAATAATAATAATTTAAAAATTCAGTGAAGTACTAGAAATAAAGCACCTAGCTAGAGCCCTTTGATATATTATCTAGTAATAATTATTAAGGGAGAGATCTTACAAGTTCACATTAAATTATACTTTTAATGAAATTACAATCACAAAATTTAAAGGGCTTCAGATGGAATCTCCTGTAATTTTACTGACATTGCACAATTCAAATTCTTGTGGAACCTGGCTTTTATTATATACACTCTTATAAACAAACCAGTAGGGGTAAAACTGGTAGAAGTGCTTTTCTTAAATCATTGCTCTTTGCTTTAAGATTTTTATCTTCAAATATATCCTCATTGTTGAACAGAGTGGGTGTATGGCCCATCCTGTTAGCACAGTTGAGGTCTAGGACCTCAGACAATTGAGAATGCAACTACCATATGACCTGACAATTTCCCTTCTGGGTATCTACCCCCCAAAATTGAAAAAACATAGTTTGTAAAAACATATGTACCCCAGTGTTTATTGCAGCTCTGTTCACAGTGGCCAAATCATGGAAACAACCAAAGTGCCCTTTGATAGATGACTGGATAAAGAAGCTGTGGTACATTTACACAATGGAATGCTACTCAGCAATAAGAAAAGATGAAATACTGCCATTTGCAACAACATGGATGGAACTTGAGATCATTGTGCTGAGTGAAATAAGCCGGACAGAAAAAGCTAAGAACCACATGAATTCACTTATATATGGAATATACAACTGAAAGCAACAAAGAAACAAAATCTCATGGACACAGTCATAGTTCAGTGGTTACCTGAGGGTAAGGGTGGAGGGGGTGTGAGAGGGGGCAGGGGGAGCTAAATATATGGATGGAAAGAAAGCTGACTTAGAGTGGAGAACACATGTTGTAACACATGGATGAAGTACTGTGAAGTTGTACACCTGAAACCAGTGTAAGTTTTACTAGCCGGAAAAAAAGAGAGAGAGAGAGAGAGAGAGAGAGAGAGAGAGAGAGAGAGAGAGAGAGAGAGAGAGAGCAAAACTCTGGCACATGAGCAAAACAGGGCTTCATCACAGATGCCAGATTTTTCAGCACTAAGTCTAACCCAGGTTAGAATTATTAGGTGATAACATGAGATTTTCACTGAGCAAACCAATCTGGACTCATGCCTCCACAAAGATGCAGAGTCTATACTTTCATGAGAAAGAACTGAAAAAACAAATGAGCGAGGGAATGGGTGGCAGATAAAGCATTGGTTTCCGATATCCTGTGTCATGCAAACAGCTATGTCTCACACAGCTGTATCCCAATATGATTTTTGGAAGCTTGTGTATAAACTCTTAAAAATTAAGCTAATCAGTCACTTGATGTCCCTGGTTATACTTTATTTCCTATTTAATTTGAAATGACATATCTTGGAATTAAGGGAAGGTGATTCTTTCACCTTTTTATATTTGTAATTTGAAAAGGTTGCAACGTGCTCATCTTAGAATGGAATCAAAAGTGTCTACTTGGCACCTTGCTTCCACAACTTTGCCTTGTCTGGAAAAGACTTCTGAGAAGATCAATGAAACTATCTGGGAAATTAGAAAGGCTGGCTGGTGAGGTCAAACTGAAAGGATAATACATTTACAAGTTGCCAACAAAAGATTTATAACTTCTCCAAGTGAAGGAGAAACATGTTTAATGGTGCCAAGTACCAATGATTGAAAGTGTTCGGGAGCAGTGCGGATTAGCAGACCTACAGTTCAGGGCGAGAGCCCTGGGAGGACTTTAGGAAACAGCTAGACCGTCACAGGACTGTGTGGACAGGTTTGTCAGCTATCTAGCAATTGTTTTGTCAGGGGAAAACAGGCAGGATAGTATGTATTGGGGTTAAGGATCAGCGATAAAAGTTCAAGAGATTTTAGGAGACCAGTGCTAAACAGCAGATGGCACTGAAATAAAGCCCTGTGCTGAGAGTAGAGGTCATTTGTTCTTGGGGTTCTGTTTCCTGTATATTTCCTGCTGGTTATGGTGGCTCTGGGCCCACAGCTGTTAATGGTGGCCAGAAATGGGTCTGGGCCCTCAGAACATCACCCCTTTATCAGGACAGGGGGGCAGAGCTACATTATTGCCATCTCTGAGAATCGTGAAATTTGTGAATAGCTCCTCCTTTGACCTCAGGCTAAGGTGTAAGAGTTCAAGGTTCAATTTCACATACTTGTATTTAACTGGAAACCAGTGAATCATTACTTAGGTCTGGGTTTTGGTGTTTGCCAGGAGGAGTAGAACGTTTATGTACAGTAGACTCTCAGTTACCCGGCACCCATAGGGATTGGTAGATACTGAATAAATGTAAGAAGACTCTCGGTGAACTGAGAATCAAGCAAGCAGCACTCTCAAGCAACTGACAGTGCTGTTTTCTTGAGTTATGGCTAACAGAGAGTCTACTCTATTTGCTTTGAGTTATGATTTCTAAATCCTATCTTGTCTGTGTATTATTATTTAGAACATCAACATTCTGTTCTACAGATGTCACTCATGTTTTCCTATGACTGTTAATTGATTTTTAAAAACACCTCATCTTTTTTTTTTTTTCCTTCCTGCTTTCAAGGAATTTTAGATATGAGACAAGGTATATGCCATCCTGATCAGTCTGACTTAGCTACTTAATTTTTTTTTTTTTTTGGAGGGGGGTGGGAATAATTTCAGACATCAAAAGTTACAGAAATAGTAGAAAACATTTCAGTAATTCTTTACCCAAATTCACCTATTGTTAACAGTTTGGCCCATTTTGACCTATTTGCTTTATCATTTGTTCTCTCTCATATACTACTATTTTTTTTTTGGAACCATTTGAAAGTTGCACACAGTTTAACTGCTACCTCTAAATATTTTAGTGTGTATTTTCTAAGAATGAAACTATTTTCTTACATAATCATGGCACAGTGATCAACCTCAGTAAATTTGGTAATGACACAATACTTTTACCAAATCTACCTTCTTACAGTCCGATTTTGCCAACTGGTAAGGCCTTTCATAGTATTTGTGTATGTGTGTGTGTGTATTTTTTCTCCTGAGCTACAAGATCCAGTTTAGGATCAAGTTCTGTACTTAGTTGCCATGTCTTTTTAGCCTCCCTAATCTGGAACAATACCCCAGCCTTTCTTTTTCTTTTATGACATTGATACTTCTGAAAAATGTGGTCCCTTTCTAAAGTAGAATGTTCCTTATTTTGGTTTGACATGTGCTTTGTCATGATCAGTTTTAGGTTATATACTCCCAATCAGAATACTACATAAGTGATACTGTGTCATTCTCAGTGGTTGTCATCAGAGACACACAATTTCCACTTGCCTTCTATTTATGATGTTAATTTTAATCAGTGTTGCCTGATTTTTCCACTGTATAGATACTTTTTTTTCTTGCTTCTAATAATCAATCTGTAGTGAGACATTTTAAGACCATACAAATGTTCTGCTACTTATCAAAGTTTGCTCCCTAAATGAAAATTAAAGCTTCCATAAAATATAACCACTAGAATTACTAAAATTAAAAACATTGACAAAATCAAGGATGTGAAACAACTGTAATTCTCATATATTACTGTGGGAATGTAAAATGGTGCAATCATTTTGCAAAATATCTGAGTTTCTTACAAAATTTAAACATGTACTTCTCATAGGACCTAGGAACTTTGCTCTTAGTTATTTACTCAAGAGAAATGAAAGTATATGTCCATACAAAGACTTGAGAATCAATATACATGGCAACTTTATTAATAATAATTCCAAACTGTAAGCATCCATAATGTCCATCAACAGGTAACAGGTGGCCACATACTTAAATTGTGTCATATCTATATCATGAAATGCTACTCAGCAATAAAAAGGACTTACATTCTGATACATGCAACAGAACGGATGAATCTCAAAAATACAATGTTCCAAGAAAAGAAGCAAGACCCAGAAGAATACAAGGGCTGTCCAGACAGTATCCAGCCATGTAATATGAAAAATAGAGGCACTTATGTCTGAATCCCCCCTTCCTCAGAGCCCTCGTATATACTGTCTGATTCCATTTATTAAAACTTCTAGAAAAGGTAAAACTAATATCTAGTGAGAAAAAACAGATTAGTGGTTGCCTGAAGCTCAGCGGGGGGAGGGGGGTTAATTGCAAACAGCACACGGGAAGGTGGGTGATGAAAAAGTTTTTAATCATGATTTTTGTGGTGGCTATACAGGCATATAAATTTGTTAAAATTCATCAAACCATACAAATAATGGGTACATTTTATTAAGTGTAAATTCTGCCTCTTTACATTTGGTAATTTCCCTCCTAGATTTAGCACCCATTTATGATTCTTTCCTGAACCAGTCTTTATCATGATGGTTACAAAACGATGATTTGTCAACTCTAGCATTCTCTCCACATTTACTTCTTTGTACTTGGCATGCTTCTTAAGAAGGCAGCCACCTCTGTGATGTGTGTGTGTGTGTATGTGTGTGTGTGTGTGTGTGTGTTTGTACATATTGTGTGTGTGACTTAGGAAAGAGAAGTATAACATGAGTGACCAGAGAATAGAGGTGACATCTAGAGAGAGAAGGCTTTGAAATTCTATTTGCACATAAAGTAGGGCAAAGGAGGAATCAAGATTTCATCTCTTTTTTCTTGAGTGACCATTTATAATTTCACAAGCTTCTACATGGAGTTAGCAAGGCAGCCTGGCTAAGGTATATGAATACTAAAAAGTGGTCTTCAGATTTTCTTCTTGTTACTGGAAATATCCATTAATGAGTTCAACTTATGGTATCACTGTTGCTTGATCAGAATCCCGTGAACTGTGGCCTGGCTAGGTCATCAGGCAAGACCTATTAGAACTCATTAATAAGGTGCAGATGATCTTTCCTCACATTTTAGTGCATTTGTTGCCCTGTAGATGGGGGCGAGGGGCTGGCTTCTATAATGGGAAATATATGAAACGTGGACACTTGATTCATTTAATACTGAACAAAGAGAACCCAGGAGAATGCACCACAGGAAACATTGACAGGGTTTGGGGGAGGCCCTCTTTTGCTCTAATTTCTATTATTAAATAAGAGGAAGGCAGGGATGTCCATTAAGTGGTTGTAATGGCCAGCTCAGCTTATATTTCCTGTTAAAACAAGTTCCTGTGAAATCAAATTTACAGAATGGAAACTCCATTATAGTATTTTCTTTGACTCATCTAACAGACATACTGAGCACATGATAATGGAAACTCATCATGGCAATACTTTTGCTCTTTTTCTTCTCAGTTTCTCCTCATTCTTATTTTACATTTCACAGATAGTGGACTTTATTCATTTTGTGGAAACGATTTCAGGACAAAATTCATGTAATTAAGAAAATAAAAAGAAAATGGAATCACTCAAAACCTAATTTAGAAATAATGTTCTTAATATTTGGTGAACCCAAATATTTAATACAGGTGATTAATTTATACCTTTAGATGGGAGAGAGGAAACTAATTTAGAAAATTAAGATGATATGTTACATGCTAATTTAAATGAAATATATCAAATAAAACCTTCCTTGATGTTCGATTGATTTTTGCTAAAAAGACTGAAGGAATTAATGAAATCTAGTAAATCTATTTTCACTGAAGGAGAATTTCAAAAAGGTTCCCCCCCTATAGTTTAGAAAAAGAATTTGGAAAAATTAAGATGTACATGCATGTACATGTCATGCATGTGGTGAGTGAGGGTGTGTTTGCATAGTATGCCTATTTTGCACGTGCATGTATGACTGCATGCCTGTGCATATATGCACATGTGTGTGCATGCAGGTGTACATACATGTGTGTTTGTTTGTAAAATGAATCTTTGGTGCTGGAATCCTTAAACAAACTTTCTTTCCCTTGGAAATTTGTGGACATCACTACACTTTCTTTCTGATTATTGTTGTGGAGAAATTCAGGGATAATTTGATTTTTTTCACTCTGTATGACTTGCTTCATTGGTGTCAATGTATATATGATTTTTTATATACTTGAAGTTCAGTAACTTCTTTAATGTATGAGGACTGTCTGGAAAAAATCCTTTATATGTTTCAGTTGATCACTCAGTCTTTTCCCCAGCATAGGTCTAGCCTTTTGAGTTGCAGATTGAAATTTTTCTTGATTTCAGGAGAAATGCTACATAAAATTTATATATCTATATTGATTTTGGTAGACTTTGTTGTATTTCAGAAATTTCCTTCTATTACTATTTGATTTGGGGCTTTTATTCAAAATGACTATTGAATTTTATAAGTTTTTTCTTCTTTAATTTGATATTGAATACATTATGTTCATAGATTTTCTAAATAAACTGTTTTGTATTTCAGTAATTAAGTATTTCTTGGTCATGGTTTATTATTATTTCCATATACTCCTGCATTTGAGTTGCTAATATTTTATTTTGAATTTTTGTATCTATATTCATGAGTGGAATTCACGTACATTAATCAATATTGGTATTAAGGTAATATTAACTTTATTAAATAACAGTACATTTTTTCTATGGTCTGAAAAAGTTTAACTATTAGAGGAACTATCTGTATTACAAGGTTTTTTTTAATATGGCTTCAATGTCCACACATAAAAAAATAGCATGGGAAAGTGTCTTTTTAAAATGGCCGATTAAAAAAATGACTATTTTAATACCTATGCTTATTGGTTCCTTCAGATTTTCTCTCTGTACTAGGCCCAATTTTGGCACCATCTATTTTCCTAGAAAATCGTTCATTTCCTCTAGCTTTTCAAAAATACTAATATAAAATTGTAAATGATATTCTGTTATGTCTTTTGACCTCTTCTCTACTTTATAGCACTGTTTTTACACTGAATATTATTGTTTCTCCCTTTTTATTAATCAAGGTCCCAGAATTGATCTATTTCACTTTCTTTTTTAGAAGCAGCTTTTATTTTATTTATTATTTTTATTTGTGGTTTCTCTTTTATTAAATTTTGCATTAAAATCTTTATTAATTTATATTATACATACTATATATATTAATATATACTAATTACATAATATACAATATATATAATTAGCTTATTTTATAATATATAATATACAATAATATATATAATTTGCTTATTAATATATATATATATATGTTGCTTATTTTATCATTTTAGTTCCAATGTATTATTTTACATACTTAAATTTTATCTATTATTTTTTTTTAATTTTCAAAAATCCATTCTAGTTACTGGCTTCATTAATGAATTCAAGTTATACTCATGTGGGATCCAGCATATCTGTGGCTTATTTTTGTAATAGTTAAACTTTTTTCTTGCATTTATTTTATAAACTCTGCTTGCTTGATTTTCATCTATTCATGTTACCTAATAATTTCTTCTTTGAATCACTGAAACTCTTTTTTGAGCTCCTTTTAAAGAATAAGTAAGCTTTCTGCACTTTCTTTGTGACTAAAGTACAAATGACTATCACTCTGAACTATTTTAGCATTTCTTTTTGATAATTACCCTTTTAAATGTATACTCTATTTGCTTGTTGCTTATATTTTATTCTACCTCTGTTCCTTTTTACAGATTTTTAATACACATATCAAAGTTGTTGCCTTACTGGTTGGTTCTCATCTCTAAGTTTGCCTGGAGAGTCTTACAAGTAAACCTCCACTTTGATGGTTTGATTGATTGATTAATGTCTTACATGTCTCCCTTTAAATTTGTTAATTTCTTTTTTTCTCATGGGAGTTTCAGGTAACAGCCTTTCAGTATTGTGATTTGGGCCCTCCTAACTCCTGCCCCTCCTTCATCCAGCTTGACCTCTGTGGAACTTCCTTGGCTAGAATGCTACGTCACAGGCAGCAGGCAGCCCAAGTAACCTGACAGCATGGTTCCTCCTTCAATCTCACCTCACTCCACTCTTCTGCAGTGTTGGAATCGATTTCTATGGGAACGTTCCCAGTTGTTTTCCAGAATGCTGTGCACATCCCCAGATCTCAGCAATCAATCACAGGATCAGTAGCAATGCATGTGATGGCTGTAAACTCAAGTTTGAGGAAATTTGAATCCTGGTTGAGGCATGAGCTTTGCCCACTCCCTTGTCTTAATCCAGACTTCACAGGGTTTGGCTGGCGGTCCTCAGACTTTGTAGTTAGTGGTCTTGCATTTGCTCCCGCTGAACCTTTCAGAGAACAGTGGTAAAGCAGCTGAACAGACTTTCCCTGTTGGCTGCATTTCCTTCCTAGTGGGAATGCTGAAGACAAATGTGCAGGGTGGGGAAAGGAAAGAGGACTGGAAAAGCTACCAACCAGTCTATCAGTCCTCGAATTACTGAGAAATCTGTACTTTAGAATAGAGAGGAAAGGCAGGCCATTTGTACAGAAAAAAATTACTTCTGTAAAGCTGAGAATTGTTAAAAATGTGTGTGGAAGCACCTGCAGTCATTTCCAATTTCGCCCTATTTAGTTTATCTTAAATGTTCAAAAACCTGAATTCACTCTGATTATTAGGTAGAAGACCTTAAGAAAGATTGCTTAGTAAGATGTTGAGTGTTATCTATGGTAAACATAAGGTGAGAGCAAAGACAATATCAAGAGATGGGAGGCAGGAAAGAATCCTTTTTATCTTATCATATAGAGGTAATATTTGATCATATAATTCCTCCAGGTAAATAGAAGCAGTATTTTATTTTTGTAGACTTTAATTCTATCAAATGAGACAAAGAGAAAACAACTAGAAAAGTATATTTTAAGTTTCTAAAATAATGTAGATAAGATTCACCTTAGCTTTCTGATTTTATAAAAGCAAAAAAATATATCCTTGAATATGTCAGACACTGATGACATTAAATCAATGATCTTAAATGTGTGATTTGAGGATATTTTGTAACGGCAAATTGAGCAAAATCTGGTCATGGCAAAATGTGACTTGGACACTTAGTAGCTAGGTGACTTTCATTCTTCAGTTTAGAGGGGAAATGCCATTCATTAGCTTAGGTATACACATACATAATACCTGCACTTTGGATAACCCTCCTTTAAAGGCCCTTAGTGGAGGTCATATATGTGATGTCATTTCATGAATCTTGAATATGTAATAAGACAGAGAGAAATACATTTTCTCCATATTTCAGGAGGAAGAATTCAAGCATTTTGTGTCTCATTAATTTAACCAAAGTCAAATATTGGCAGTATCATAGACGCAAACCATATTGGATCACCTCAACAGATCAAATTTCAGTCTACAACAGATTTTTAACTTAATTGTCTATAGTTGTATATATTTAACTGATAAACAATCTAAGTCAAAGTTTGAAATTTTTGCTAATTTCAACCTAGGTAACAAAGCTTCAATAATGCCACTAGGTGGTTCTGACTCCAAAAAAGAACTATTGCTGTTCCTGAGATACTCTTACTTCATTCAAAGATTTAATCTTCTTTTTCTTAACAGGAGAATTGAATTTGTAGATATGGAAAATGAGGCATCCTCTAGTCTACTCAAGTCCAAATCTTTGTGTTTCTAGTTGTCTTATTGGGGAACTCATATTTCCAGTATGGTGACATCACCTTTTGAAGTCAATGAAATCAAATAGAAACTTGACCTTTTGGTGGCTTGTCATTATTTCTGATGTGGGCCATTGAGAAATATCCCACCTGGCACTGCATGGTTATTGGGTGTCCAGACTTTGCCTTATTTCAAGCATTTTTGAAATTTTTGAACAGTCTATGCTATTCCCTATCTTGGCTTCCCAACCATGGCTAGTTTCATGAATGTATTCCCAGTTATTCTAGTGCCCCATTATCTTGACAGATGCCCCAGTATGTCTCAGCTATTATTTGTCTCTCCTATCAGAGTCTTACCACCTCTGCATTCCACCTCCTTCTCTTTCCATAGTTTCGATAGTACTGTTCATCCCACAGCTTAGTCTGGTGATTGGGGGAAGAGAATGGGAATTCTCAGCATAGTGGCCAAGCTAGTCATTCATTTACTAAACACTTATGGGTTGTTAGCATGTCTCAAAAAATGTATGGGTTATTTAGTGGTAAATAAAACAGATGGTCTCTGCTCTCCTGGGGTCTATACATACACATAGTAGGGAAAGCAGAAATCAAACAAGCATACAAATAAACATACATAATTACAAAGTGTGTGGGTAAAGAAGATGACTCCAGAGGAAACTGCAGATAATGGCCCAGAGGGTGGGGCAAAGTATGGCTTATCTCTGGATGAGTTGTGTCTGCCCAACTTGTAGGTGCTGTAATAAGTAGAAGAGAGAGAGAGAGATTCCACTACAGACTATCCCCTTTACAGCATTTCACCTCACCACCAATCAGGCAAACCTAGAGTCAACCAAGCAAGAATGATGGACAGGTATCTTGGAAGATGTGACTCCTTTGGGGAGCCTCCACATGTGGCTTTACCAGGGCTCTGCTTCCTTGTGAGGCTTACCACAATCTTGGCCAAATCTCCTAAATGGCATCTCTTGTCTGTATGTACCTCTCTGAGCTCTGTTTCCTCGTTTGCCAGTATGGCCATAGTGTTTACTTGCCTCACAATGCTTTTGTCAGCTTAAAGAAATGACAGATAAAGTTTTTGGAATTCTAGGACTTATTTCAATGTCTTTTTTATTTTTTAACCATTAAAAAGAAGAAAGTATTATTCAGGCAGTGGGAAGTCCTCAATAAAGAGGCACCAAGCTTAATAGCTTTAATGGGTGCAAAACAAACATTACTTATTACCCTTAGAATGCTAAACAGGGAAGCGACTTTAATGGAAGAGATGAAGTCGTTTGTTAGGAGAGTTTTTGCAAACCTTTTACCCACCTCAGCTTAAACTATAAATAGCCAGAGTCCTAGATTCTAATATTCTAGTCATTGCCTTTACTGCAAAAGTTTTACTCCTTATTTCTTATTGAAATATGGGGTGAGAGTTCAGTTGGGATTTAAAATATCTTAAGTGTCCAATGAAGGTTCAAGGATAAATTATCACAGTGAATCACAGTCAATCTTAGCCAAAAGGCCAAGAAATAATCAAAGTGAATCAGCAATAACTGTTCTTGTTTGGTTTGTTTTGGTTTCAACTGTCAATGAAAATAAAACCTTTTAAGGTGTACATATTATCAATACACAGCCAACCCAGCCCCATTAAAAATATACTTTGTTTCTTGATTATACTGTTGACATCACAGAGATAATAAGACCCTTGCAGAGAGTTTAAAATTGCATTTCCAAGTGCTGGGGCCATTGGGACGTTCCTAGGCTCTGCACTTAGAAGGTAGTGCACTGGCAAGGTGCAGGAGGACATGGTGGGCTAGGTAGGTCAATCTTTTTCTTATCTGAGCAGCTTTAACATCAGAGCTCACAGGCCTGCAGTGACTAAGTCTCACCTCCGTGTTTCCAGTGAAGGAAATGAGGAGGAGAATGACCCCAAGCAGGAAAGAGCTGCTGGGGTGTTACTCACAGATATGGGCACACAGAGAAGCTGGCAGAGGAGGGTGTCCAGAAGGACCTGGAATGCCAGCTACTATAGGGCATGGTCTCCAAGAAGGACTTTGATATTATGCAAAGGAAATGTAAATATAAAACCAGCCCATTCGAAAGCCATGGGGAGTATCCTGAGGGGAGAGGTGTGAGGAACTGGGGAATGTCCAAGGCCCAGCACATGAAGCAGAGCTCAGGTGAAATTAGTTGTGGAGGCTGAGAGTGTGCAGAGAGAACAAAATACCTCTTATTTTGTAATTTTGATGTTTATGTGTTTTTTTAAAAAGCAATTTATGTCTTGTTAGTTAAATAGACACCTCATTTTATAAAATGCTGGAGTGACTAAATTAAGCCTGTGGTGTGTAATGTTCAATTCTGGAAAAGGCTGAAGTTAGAGACGTCATTTAGAGGAGAACTAACAGCTAGAGTCAGGAGCCTAGGAAATAATTACAAGTCCTGTCTAAAACATTCCTAGAAGCAATGGCTGGCAACATGGCATTTGTGAAGTGCATTTAGTTTTGTTAATAGGAACATCATCTGTTATTATAAATGTGTACCTAAGTGCCATAGCATGAAACAACTAAGTTATTTCCAAATGCTGCAGTGACCACAAGGACCACGGGATCCTCAGGGATCCACACCATGATCCTAAATATTAAGTTATTGATAAGATAATATCCACAGTTTTTAAAGCAGCCTCTCATACAACTGGAGAATTGTGTGGACACAAGACATAATCAGGCTCAGGATATAGTACTCTTTATTGACAATATCTTCAATTCTAAAGTGATAGGCATCCCCTAGGTATAGTACCCAGGAAGACTCAATGACAAGATTCTCTTCAGGAAGTATAGCAAAGTTCAACATCAACTGTTACATTCAGTCTCCTGATTCCTTTTTGGATCTGAAATCATGCAACGCGAAATGGATACAAAGCAGCCAGTGCTGGGCCCCTGGTTCTCACCCTCCTCTTCAGGGTTTCCCGTGGGGAGAGGAGGGCCGCTTGCTGGCCCCTTCCTTGGGGGTTTCACTGTAGCCTCTCTTTTCCCCCGCATTCTTCCCTGGAGATCACAATACTCTCGGAAACTTTAAATGTAGCTGAAAAACTTCTTCAAACCTATTCTGCTTTTTTTTTTTTTTCATTAGGATCCAAATAACTTCCAGTTGCAATGCTGGCCAGTACTCTTCCTCCTTTCATGATGCCTTCTTGCTTTCCTGTTTCTTCTCTTATAACCTTCTGTCAAAAATCGGGTCAGCCAATCCATTTCTTTCTAACTTATTCTGTCAGTCATCTTTTCTCTTCTGTAGTCTGGATAAAATCTAATTTATGTCTGGATGCAGATCTTGTAGAACATGTATTTTAAGGACCCTCCTCCCCCCTTTTATAACCATATCCCGGAAATGTCAATTATCTATATATACTCAGTTCTCTATTTACAGCCTGAACCAATATAAACCAATATGCTATATCATAATTGTTTTCAAGAAAATGAAATATCAGTAGGTTGGTGGAATATTTTATTCCATTCTGTCAGTTCAATCTTCTGATGAAGGTTTAATTTATTTTCCTGAGTTGTTATCCACAGATTTAATTACAAATGAGTCCTGTATCATTTTCTTCCATCTTGCTTGCAGGAGAGTAATGTTTGCTACCTGCAGCAATGAAGTCACAGGAGCATTTTTCTCTGCTTTGAGCAGTAGGATTAGGAAAGAAACCCCCATGCTTCCCATATCTCAGGAAAAAGGAAGAAGAAAATTTACAAGACCATGGCTTTATGTCAATATTGTTATAGTATTAAGAGAAATAGGATTTTTTAATAGTGTCTTCAAAATTATTTTCTTTCCCATATAATGTTAGGGAATGTATCATGTGTTTAGAAACCTGGCTGAGAGAAGATGGGATGGCTCAGTGGGTCAAGTGCTCGCTTTGTGGCCCTGGAGTCTGAGGATCAAGTCCTGGCCCCAGTCTCGGCCTGTGTGGACCCATATGCTGAACTGGGGTGTGCTTCCCATGTGGGAGTTCCCTGGCTTGAGGGGGCACGCCTCCCATGCAGGAGGCCCCCAGCCCAGTTCTGGCCCTGTGAGGCTCCCACCCACCTGTGTGGAACAAAACCATGTCGAAAATTGGTGATGTGCAACTATGGAGACTGCTCTGGGCCCTCCCCCTTCTCTCTGTCTCTCACTGTCTCCATGTCTCTCTGTCAAAAACAATAGAGTAAGTCTTAAAAAAAAAAAAGAAAAAAGAAAGGAACCTGGCCAGTATCTCCTCAGTTATTATGACCTATGACATTTGCTTTTGATGGTGATCTTAACATTTCCTAATATATAAAATATTAGCTGTTTTCTTCCCTGGCTGCTTGAGGGTCAGCTGCCACTGTGAACAACACAGTAAGTATCTGGATCAGGAAGTTCATTATAAATAGACTACTTCAAGGGAAACAAATGGTCATCTATGTCCTTCACCCTGGGAAGGCAACAATACCGAAAACAGAAATTCAGAAAAAACTAGCCAAAATGCATAAGAAGACCACAGATAATGCAGATGTCATCTTTGTATTTGGATTCAGAACCCATTTAGGCAGTGGTAAGACAACTGGCTTTGGCAAGATTTATGATTCCTTGGATGACAGAAAGGAAAATGAACCCAGCATAGATTGACAGGACACGGACTGTATGAGAAGAAAAAGACCAAGGAAACAGTGGAAGGAACACAAGAACAGAATGAAGAAAGTTGGGGTCTGCAAAGCCAATGTTGGTGCAAAAAGGGAGGTGGAAAGTAGATGGCACAAGGAGTAAAGATTTGTCAGTGACTTTATCTGTGGTGATTGAGCAGATTTTTCATGAGAGGATTAATAAACTAAGAACATTAAAAAAATGTTAGGTGATGTGGGCGATTGATTTCCAAGAATTCCACAGCTGCTAGGACATTTGAAAGAGTTAAATTTGTTCTCCAGGTCACTTACTGAGTCTCTCTTCTTCAGTGGAAGACTTCAAAATGGCCCCTAACCTTCAAATAAAAATGAACTTCTAAATATAGATATTGTACAACTTTGGGAAACTGCTTTCCTTGTGTCAGACTGCTCCATTCTTGAAGTTTCATTGAGAGTGACCGTGTTTTCTTTGTGCAATATCTGAGCAATACTTAAACACTACCTCCTTGCCTGTTTGAAGTGGCAAGTTTTAATTCTCTCAGTCTGTAGCTGAGCCTCTAGAGGGGATTCTTGAGTATGCATCCTCATGTCTTTTCATGTTCTTTTCCTGGTATCAGAACACAGGGTTGGTTTAAAGTTTAAAGTTGAAATATATCCACCTTGCCTTAGTTTAAACCCATTAGACACACACCATCCAAAGTAATTTTACTGGACAAGCAAAGGAATTCACCTCTTCCTTTGTGGGCGTGGTGGGACATTGACTAGGGCAATAGTTTCAAACATTTTTTTCTTTTTCCATCACATACTTGTATTCACTAAAAGAACAGTAAAAAAGTTATAATATGTAACTGTGCCCTGACATTTTTAAGTTGGTTTAACTTTATTTTTCAATATAAGTTTAAATGTTTGAAAGAACTATAATTTCTGGTGCACTGTAATTATTGTGCTGCTCTCTCAAATGTTTCCAGTGAAATATAAATGCCTTAGAATTTGATAATCTTAATTATCTATTTACAAGATATATGAGAAGTTTTCTTTAACAGAAAATTTGCAAGATTCAATTTACACTTGGATTTATATTTCATTTTATTTCCCACACAGAATTTTATCCCAATGTAATATATTTTGGACTTGGAATTCTCTTATTGATCACTCTACCATGTCTCTGCCATACAAATATTTGTATAAATTAAAATTAAATTGTTTTTCCTAAATTTGACCTTACCACAGTATTCTCAAAGTGATTTTTTGGGAAACAAAACTGTTTTTCTGGATTGGGTTACCACACATGTTCATTTCTGCAAAAGTAATCAAAATAAAATAAATAACTAAAGTTTTTGATGAGCGATTTTTGAACATAAAAGGGAAATTAAAAAAAAAGATTTATTTTATTGTCTTTGACACAGAGAGAGACTTAGAGAGAGAGACAAAGAGAGAAGGGGGAGGGCCCAGAGCAGTCTTCATAGTTGAATATCATTAGTTTTTCAATATAGTTTCACTCCACACAGATGGGCGTGGCGCCACACAGGGCTGGAACTGGCTGGGGGCCGAACCCGGGACCTCCTACGTGAACGCTCACCCTAGCGGGAATCGAACTGCTCCCCCTCCATGGCAAGCACACCGTAGTCCAGCATATGGGTCCACATGGGCCAGGGCCAGGACCAGGACTTGATCTTCAGACCTCGGGGCTGCAAAGTGAGTGCTTAACCTGCTGAGCCATCCCAGCATCCCCAAAAGGCAAAATTTTTAAGAAAATTTATCTCTTAATAAAACTAATGGGACTGTTTTTTGTCCACTTTGTTTATGAATCCATAGATAGACATTGTTTGTTGCTAGAATAAAATAGGGTTGAGCATCACTTTTAGTTATACTTTTGTTTTCTAGATATAAACATCTTAAGCCAAATTCTCTTAAATCTCTGATATATAAATAAGTATATATCAGTGGAAGAAGTTTTGTTATGTAAATGACAGTGAATTTTCAAACTCTTCTCAAATTATGCATTTGGATTATAGTTATCAAAAATAATTTTTACTATATCAGCTGATAACTAGATTAGAGCTTCTTCCAATTCTTTTGAAATTAAGAAATGGAAAACCACTTGATTTCCAAGTAGATTTGTCATCCAGTGGATTTGTTTTCCAGTTTCTGGAATGTTTATGAAGACTTAGCAAGTGATTATTAGTTATACCTATTATTCTTTACTTTTAGGTACCTTGTTGAATATGAAATACTCAGAAAGGGTTAGAAAACAGAAATATTAATCTTAAAACACTTTTGTTTAATGCTTTTCAATAGAATGCTTTTATTTCTTTTCAACTGTATGTATGTATATGTGTATACATGTCACAACCTTAGAGCTTTAGATTTAATTTAGCTCCTTCATCATATGAAAAATATCTACCTTTTAGGAATCTACAGTGCCAATTTCTACTGTCAAACCTATCAAATCAGGCTTTGTCTTTATGAAAATATTTTCACTGAATTTTTCATTTAAGTCCACTTTTTCATATATATACCAGGGACAACCATCTCCCTTCTATATTCTAATTCTAAAATAATAGGCATGTAAGGCATAGAATCTTGCTTGTTAGTGCTCAGATGAAATAAGGCTCTGGGGCCTGCAGTGTTCTGTAACAATATACTCTTTGCTTTGATCTCTAGGGACTCTCTCTCTCAGATAAGAGTGATAATGGTGGAGTATGGACCAGGGGATATCCTTGGGCATTCTCTTTTTAAACCATGAAAGTCTGACTATAGAATTGGGGTAAATGAGAAGACTCTTCTGTTATAAAAGGGAACAGGGTGACTGGGAAGGGGCAGGAAAGGAGAATAGGCATGATATCTCCACTGTAGTGACATTCTCAGCTGATCTGTTTTTAAATTGAGATGTGATTGACATATAACAAACAGTACATTTGTTTCATCTGTACATCATAATGATTCAATATTTATATATATTGTGGTCTGCTGATTCGTTTTTAAAGCAGGAGATTGAGTCTGGAATTGATCCCCTCAATACCAACCATGCTTATGTTTCCTTGGGAAAACCTTGTGGGCCTCAGGAGGTCTGTGATTTCAAGTGTGAAGGCCATTGCCTTAGGGCAAGCCACCCACATCCTTAATATTCTTACTTGTTATATGTTTTCTTCAATGTAAATATGTAATTATCTTTTATAAAAATGTTTTGAGTGACTTTGGCATACTTTGCTTAGAAACAATGACCAATGCTTAGAATTAATCTTCTCTTATCTTATGAGAAGGACATATTGTCATATTCCTGGTACTAGAAGGATTTCAGGTACCACGGGGGCAAATTACCCTGAAAATGACCCATAACAACATCTAAACCTATCTCTTGGATGAATGACCAGAGACATAGAAATGAAATCTCTAACCCCTCCCTTCCCAACAGCCCCAACCCTCAATTCCACTAGCTCTGAGGATCTGCACCATTAGGGAATCATAACAAAGTACATAACAAAGCCATTCTTAACTTTGGTTGTACATTACGAAGTTGAGGAGGACCTTGGCAGTCAACTGCCCAAGCCTCTCATTCCCCACACTCAGCAGTTACCACTTACTGCTTGGCATTTCAAGAGACAGAAGGTCTCAGTAACCCTGAGCCCTTCTCTAGACATTCTCAACCAACCCCAACGATATTTATGCCAAACTGATTCCAATAAACTCCTGATCCAATAGTTGCCAAACTGTACATTTTATTTTAGAGCAACAAAAACTTTTGTTTTTCTATTAAACACATATTTCAAAGACAACAGATAACTGCTGTATTATAATTATGGAAATGGGCCTGCAGTCCTGAGTTCTGGGCAACCAGATTTAAAAAGACTTGTGTCTCTGCTGGCCTCTTACCTGCCATTGCCACTTGCCTCCAATACCTTTGTCACAGATCATCAAGCACTGGTTCTCATACTTGGATATCTATTGACATCACTTGAGGGCTTCAAAAAATACTGAGTCTACACTCAAGAGCTTCTGTTCATGTGATCTGGGGTCTCCTGTCCTAGGTGATTGTAATGTGCAGCCAAACTTGAGAAAAGATCCATCAGAGTTTTTTTTTTTAAAAATATATTAATAAATTTGATTGTGCCATACTCACTCTTAATATTTTAAAGCTTCTCAGTGGTTGTCAAAGTTGGGCCCCCAGACCAATAACTAGAGCATCACCTGGGGAACTTGATAAAAATATACAAATCATCTAATTTCAGACCTATTAAATCATGAATTCTGGGAGTAGGATTCAGCAATCTGTATTTCAACAAGTCCTCCAGGGATTTTGACTAGTACTTAAGTTTGAGAACCTCTGACCTACAAAATGAAGTCCAAACTTGGGTGCCTGGTGTATAAGAATTCTCCCTGTTTGAACTTTGCCAGTTCCTCATATGAATGAACCCTCATGCCAGTCATACCAATAGAACACCCACTCTCCATTCTCTGTTTATATTAGTAAGATTTTGTGTTTGTTACAAAAATATTTAAATCAGATCATTTCATGTAATCATGGTTTTATATATCCACTTTGCTTGTAGTTTTTGAACATTTGAATAAATAATCCCTTGGAAAAAACGTGTTTTAAATGTAAATTCTTTTTTTTTTTTTTAAGATTTATTTTGTTTTGAGAGAAGGTGAGAGAGAGAGAGAGAGAGAGAGAGAGAGAGAGAAAGGGGGAGGGCCCAGAGCAGTCTCCACAGTTGTACATGATTAGCTGTGACATGGTTTCATTCCACATTAGTAGATATGAGGTCATATGGGGCAGGAACCAAACCGGGGACCTCCCGCATGGGAAGTGAGAACCTTCACTGGAAAGCCGTCCCAGAGGTTACCAGTTGTGCTGCAGTTTGGCATATGGGGTTGCATGAGCTTGGACCTGGGCTGGGAATCAAACCCTGGACCTTGTGATTGTAAGGCAAACGCTCAACCGCTGAGCTATCCTAGCATTCCCTAAATGTAAATTCTGGAAGCCATTTTAAAAGCCCCATAGCTGGTTCTTGATTGTAGGCAAAACCACCACTCTGAGGCTCACTGCTGAGCACCAAGAAAAGGTGTAGCCAGTTTAGCTGCTCTCCTGATGACCACGTGGGCAAATCTGTGAGTTACTTTAAGAGAGGACATGTGTGAAACTGTTTCACAGATGGATAAACAAAGGTGGAAGGTGTAAAAACTAAGACTGAGACCTAGCTTTCAGCAGTGCATTTCAAGTTTTGAAACTACCTATTTACTCAACCATATTCATCTGGGGTAGACTTAATTTTATTTGCATTTTTGAAAAAAACAGAACACAACAGGAAAGAATGTATGTGAAAGAGACATTAAATGCCAAGTAAGTAAAGCCTAGGTACAAACAAAACACACACACACACACACACACGAAAGCAAATTCTGTTTAAACTACGTGAGAAGCAAGTTTAAGTGGCTGGAGTGAGTTCTGGAAGTCAAAACTGGTTTGTTTTGGAAACAGATCAATGAGTGTGAGGTAAGGATTAGTGGTCTTTATTTTGGTTTTTTTGACTTTTTTGGGCATATTCAATTGATACTGCATATACATATTTACACTGACTTAGCTCTCACCTTGGTCAAATTTAATTGTAGCTTATATATGTAACTCTATTTCTAAACTCAGTTCTGTTGATCTATGTGTCAGCTCTTTCCCTGATGCCAAAATGACTCAACTAATATAGGTTTTTCATAACTCACATAGTCTAAGTCCTCTAACTCCGTTCTTTTTCAAAATTATTCTGGCTATTCTTAGTTCTTTACATTTTTATATACATTTTAGAAGCAACTTGTCCATGCATATGAAAACAGCCTCCTGGGGAAAGCTGGGATGGCTCAGAGGGTAAAGCGCTGCTTTGACGCCCCGAGGACTGAGGATCGAATCGTGGCCCCGGCCCATGCGGACCCACATGCTGAACTGGGGTGTGCCCCCAGTTCAGTTCTTGCTGGGACCTATGTGGGAGGCTCCCGGCCCAGTTCCTGCCCTGCGCAGCCCCATGCCCACCTGTGGAGTGAAACTATATGGAAAACTAATGTCAACTATGGAGACTGCTCTGGGCCCTCCCTGTTCTCTCTTTCTCTCTCTGTCTCTGTTTCTCTCTGTCAAAAAAAAATCAATAAAAAAAAACAAAACAAAAAAAACAGCCTCCTGGTACTTTGATTGGGATGTTAACTCTGTAGATTTATTTGTGGAGAACTGGTATCTTAGCAACATTGAATCTTTTAATTCATGAACATAATATAGCTCTTCATTTATTTAGGTCTTCTAAAACTTCTAACAGAAGTTTTTGGTTTTTAGGTATAGATGTTTCGCCTGTTGTGTTAAATTTCCCCCCAAAATATTTCTTGCTTTTTGGTGTTGATTCTATTGATAATAATATTGTTCAATTTCCATTTTAATCAATTTTTGCAAATATATATTAAAAATAATTTATTTTTATCTATTTACCTATCCAGTGACATTGCTAACTTGCATACAAGATCTAAAAAGTTTTTGCAGATTTTTTTAGGTTTTTCTATGCAGGCAGTATATTCTCTGTGAATAAAGACAATTTCACTTCTCTCTTTCTGATCTGTGTATCTTCTTTCTTGCCTTACTGCAGTCACTAGAAATTAGAATACATGCTAAATAGAGGTGATGGGAGCAGGTATCACAGGTATCACTGTTTTTCTATCCTTATGAGACAAGTATTTTCAGTCCTTTACTGTCAAGTGTGGCATTAGCTATAGTTTTGTTGGCTCATCTTTAGCAGATTGAGGTAGTTCTCTTTTATTCCTAGTTTGCTGAGAGATTAGTACTACTAATGGGTGTTGAATTTTGTCAAATGCCTTTTTTCCCCTATTAAAATGATCATATTGTTTTTCAGTGTATTATTTTTATTGTTGATATTGATCTAGCAGCTTCATTGGAGAAATAGAACTTATCTTCTGATATGAGGGGAAACTTTAAGAAACTGAACTATCATTTATGATTTAACAACTGTTGTGTTTTGGAGTATTTTCCTTTTTTGTTGGGCTTCATGGCTTTAAACTATTAAAATGACTAGAGAAATTTTTGATGCTTTTCTTTCATCTATGCTAACACTTTCCATTAGGAATGAATGGAATTGGATTATCCAAATTTAGTTCTAGCATTCTTCTAGGCAAAATAATGAAATGACAGCTTCCTTAGGAGAGGAAAGAGGAATTGATGTTGATAAAGAATTCACTATTCTTAGATAGGCTGTTCACATTAAGTTTATCATTTAAAATTGTCCTTACATATACCTAGTAGCTAAGAATCATATCTATTTTTCAAATGAGAGCGACTCATATAAATTTAGTTAATTATACAATTAATCGGATTCATGCATTTTAGTATTAAAAACAATGTTAAAACATTACAGAATATTTGGAGAAATAAAAGAGAGAGAGTCCTCATCATCCCAGCACCCTTATGCAATAAATATTTGGGGGGCTACATGTTGATTGCTTTTTGTCTAAGCATCTATAGCATCAATTTGAAGAGCCATTTTATTAAGTGCTTATATAGCCTCTCCTAATACTTACCATTTATACAAATGTGTATGGAGGAGAAGTGTGAGTGAAACACCTGGTACAATACCTAACACTTAATACACACTAGTAAATGATAGCTATTATTGTTATTATTATTATCATTATCATTACCATTTTGTGTGTCCTCAATGTGGTCTCCTGAAGGGCATAGACAATGTTTTCAATACCTACTGTCATCCATAATAGTAGTTACCGTAGTGCTGAATATGAAATAGGAGATTTAAGAGATACTTGGGAGGAGGAGGGTCAACGACTGGTTGATGAACTAACTTAGGACCTTAGTTTGGCAGAGCAAGAATACAATCTGTCCACCCTGAGCATGGAGGAAGAGGAGAAAGATGGAACTATTTTGGTGATGGTGGCAAACAGAATTTTGGAGCACATGATACTGCCTCTTATTCCAAATGTCAAATTCTGGACAAAGAAAATGCTCAGTGGGTTGGAGGAGCAGAGCAGTGCAGTGTGTGGCTTTGTGCTCCTAACTCAATCCCAGTCCTTAGGTTCCTCCACACCACAGGTACCATCCCTCCTCTGCTCCAGAATAGCTTCCCAACCCTGAGCCACCAGTAAGAGTCCCGTTTCCTTCAAGGATGAGGAGGAATACCATTGCACAGTAAGGAGACAAGGGGAATACCCAGCCTGCAGGCTTGCATTTGAATTCTGGTTCTGTGTCTCACAGTACTTTTAGGAGGCTTTTGGTGGCAAGTTAAAGATAAAACCAGAACACAGCAAAACCTTCTTAACTGGTTTACCATTAAGGTTATTTTTTATCTCACATAATGGAATTCCTGGAAGTGAGAGAAACTTCAGAGGTGGTTGTTAGTTTCTTGAAGATGAATGGAAGAATAGAGAAATGGCAGAATCTAGGTTCTCAATCACACTGCTGAAGAGCTAACAGCCACCTAGGAACCACAAATCTTTCTTCAGGTTGCCCTTGGCAGGCATCACAACACAATTAGAATTGGGTGGAGACACCGCTCCTAGTCTAATCTCCAGTGAGGGAAATAGAGACTAATTTCCCATAAGGCTCATTTATGCACAAAACCCTGGTTTTAATGATAAAAAGCAGGGAATGGATGCTGGCTAGGAAACCCTGTGTTTGCTACACGTTGCTTCTGTGGATCTGGGTGTACTTAGGTTAGAGTCTTAAGTGTTTTTGACTTTCCATTTATCACCTATCAATGGGAAATAATACTACGCCCCTTACAGGGTCCTATGTAGGTTAAGTGAGATTATATATGTGAAAGAGCCATGAATGTGTTTTTATTATTGTCTCATCCCTTTAGCTCACACTGATTTCCTATGGAGTTTAACAATCCAAGAATGATTTTGTCTGCATTAGTCCTGTCTCCAATTAGACTGTAAACATCACAGAGTTGAGATCCATTCTTATCCTTCAGTGTTTTGTATTTTCTAATATTGGGCACATATTGTTTTCTAAATCAGTCCTGGCAGACTTTTTTTGGGCCAAGGACTACTTCTAATTATCTCCAAGTGTGGAGGTCTAGTAACTAGTTATTTTTGCTTGCTCAGTTACATACAGCCACCTTGATTGTGAAGAGCTAATTTTCACCTCTAGCAGCTCTACATGTGCATGTGAAAAACATGTTTCTTTTACATTTAGCTGCCTACCTGCTAGGCTCTGGCAGAACATGGCTGCTATGATACTTTTTTTTTATTTCAGGCCTTCACCCCAAAATTGCTTGGTGGTCCACCATTGGACTGCAATTTACATCTTTCCCAGCCCTGTTTTAAATGACCAATTGATTATAGTATTCTCTATTTGAAAAATATTTTTTACATATAAAAGTTAAGTATTTCTTATTTTTTTAAAAAAGCATTTAATTGAGAGTATTATAATCTTCATTCTTTACCATTCACAATGTATTGATTTATTTATTAGCGTTCAGTTCTTCCATAATTTTAATGGCTATAAAATTTCCATTAGGATCAGCAATTAAACACTAGATGGAGATCAGGATCAATAGGCTAAAAACTGCCTAGGTTCAGGGCCTGAGTCTATTACATTGTATGTTATTCAACCTCTTCTCTAATATTTTAATTCTGATAAAATTAAGGTTAATGATAAATACAGTTAATGATAAACATGATGCATAGCACTAGAGGTAAAATGAGCTCCTATGGGTAACTCAGCAGGCTGGGGAATGTATATGGAGAGATTTATTTTATTGTTTGAGAGGGGTGTGTGTGTGTGTGTGTGTGTGTGTGTGTGAGAGAGAGAGAGAGAGAGAGAGAGAGAGAGAGAGAGAGAGAAGTGGGGAGAGCCCAGAGCAGTCTCTATAGTTGTACATCGTTAGTTGTGACATGGTTTCATTCCACACAGGTGGATGTGGGGACATGCGGGGTAGAAACTGAACTAGGGGCCTCCTTCATGGGAGCTGAGAACCTTTGATACTATCCCTGCAGTTATCAGTTGCACAGCAGTTTAGAATATGGGTTTTTACAGTCCAGGGGCAGGATTCGATCCTCAGACCTTGTGGTTGCAAGGCATGTGCTCAACCTGCTGAGCTATCCTCACATCTCCTCTACTCCTTTTAATCAGAGAATACATAGGTTTTAGTTTGTATGTCTTAAGATTTTGTATCAGCTGAAAAAAACATTTCTCCCCTCTACTTTCAAAGTTATTGTCTTCTTAGTCCAGGATTGCTAACCCCATTTCACAGTGAATCTTTTAAAAACATCTTTATTACTTTTAGCTTAATTTTGTACTTATTTTTCATTGCTACTTTATAGTACTCTTTTTAGGCACATGTAATAATAAATGCTTCCAAATTAATTGAGAACCTGTGTCAGGTTTGATATTTAATGTTTTCATTCATCTTAAAAGACTTTCATTTTAACATTTATTTGTCCCATTTTTATAGATGAGAAAACTGAGACTCAGTCCCTTTAAGTAACTTGCTCAAGCTAAGTGATAAAGGATTTGAACCCAGGTACTTTCAGCTTTAAAAGCTTCTAATCTCATTTGAGATTGTGCTAGGTTCCCATATCCTCGTATGTTAAACTAAAGTTGGACAATACAGTTACCAAGATATTTTCAGGCCTTGAGACTCTGTAAGGTTTATGCATTCTAAGATTAATTTAAACCTTGTAGGGAAATGTAATTCTTGGTATCCATACTTTTCAGTTAAATATACTAGATCAGGTGGGTATCTTTAAAAGGAAAAAGACTTAACTGTAACATGTGAATATATACATTTGTGTGTACAGTAGACCCCCTTACCTATGGTTTTACTTTTGGATGTTTGTTACCTATGGTCAATAGCAGTCTGAAAATATTAAATGTAAATTTCAGAAATAAAAATATTCATAAGTTTTAAATTGTGCACCATTCTGAGTAGTGTGATAAAATCTCTTGCTGTTTTACTCTGTTCCCCACTCCCCAGCCATGTACCATTTCTTTGTCCAGTGTATCCACGCTGTATACACTCCCAACCTATCAGTCACTTAGTAGCCATCTTATTATCAGATCGACTGTCCTGGGTGACACAGTCCAGGATCCTTATTTTACTTAATAAAGGCCCCAAAGCCATTCACATAATATTTGTTATAGTATCTTGTTATAATTGTTATATTTTATTATTAGTTATTGTTAATCTCTTACTGTGCTGAATTTATAAATTAAACTTTATCATGGGTGTGTATGTATGGGAAAAATAAGTATATTTAGGGTTTGGTGCTATCTGTGGTTTCAGGCATCCACTGGGGGTGTTGGGACATATGTATCCCTTGTGGATAAGGTAGCATGACTGTATATGAATATAGATATATATGCTACCTTCTTTAGTGTTGAATATTTAGAAACTTAACCAATATTTAGAAGCTGTGAGGTATAGAAAATTTCCCAAATGTGCCATTAGTAATAGCTTTCCTTGAAAATACAGAAAATATTTTATTTATTGTTTGGTAATTGACATTACAAATGTTTGGTACATTTCCCAAGTGATTGGACAAATAGACACTTTCATTTATGATCATTTCTATTAATCAAGTTGATGGGCCTTCCTAAGGACCAATATTTAAATGCTCTAATTAAAAATATATAATTTAACAACTCACTAGTAAATAAATCCCAGTTTTTCTGGAGTTTGTATCAAATATAATCATGAGGTGTTGAGTTCACTTTGATAGAGGAAGGCAATGTGTCCTGCTAATCAGAAACCTTATCTTTCATTTTGAGAAGTTGGTGAGCAAAGCCAAATTAATCAGGAATAACTTCTGTAGTCAATGAAAAAGAAAACATGAATCTTGGTTTCTAGGAAAGTCTACTTAGTGATGACTCAGTCAAATGCTGGGGCCTGATAAGAGCACCCCTTCAGGTTTTTAATTGAAATGTGAGCACAACAAGGGCCTGACAGAAATCACCTCTGATTTCTAGATAAATGCACAAATCCAATGTCCCTGAAAGCTGATAAGACAGATTTCCAGAAAAAGACTTAAGAAATACCTCCCGCCCTGTTTATTTTGAAACAGGACAAGTTTAATGCAACTTTCTTTATCTGACAACTGAATATTTAGTAGTTATCTGGGTGTCATTGGCAGGAAAGTAAGATTATTTTCATTTTCTCAGACTTTTGAAAGCCCTTTTGCTCCCTGTAGCTATCTAAATGCAAAGTAATAAGATAATATCAACAGCTACCATACGGGCTTTCATTTTTGTTATTAGAGCAGAGCACTCACTTCTAAGGTTGTTGGTTTCCCACTATGCTAAGAAATGTGTCTTTCTAAGCAAGGTCTAATATTTAAAATAATCTTACCCTTACCCATAGACCTTGGGGCAAATGTTGCACACAGGATATACACATTGGAAGGAAGTAGAGTGGGTCTCCCTAGTAATTTATTCCCCAAGAATGAAGCTTGTGGTACTTGACACAAATCAGAACTAAATATCTGCATGGTATTCTGTCACTCCCAGTGAACCCTGAGATGGACATTGGTATGTACAAGATTTCTTAGGGAATACTTCCTGGTTCAACACCTGGGGAAGGGAATGGGAGGGAAGAAAGCAGAATTGGTCAGAGAAAGTTGGGCTGCAAGACAATCTCAAGGACATTCTTGGTTAACCTCTCAGGATATTCTGAACCAGGGTATTATTACATGTTGCAACAAGGGAGCTTGACCTTTATGTTCCTGAATTGATTAGTCACTGAATACAGAATGTCCCCCAGAAAGGAGGTGTGTAGTCTAAAGTAAGGATCTGTCTTTGGCTGAAAATTTTTTTGAGGAATTATTAAACTGATATGATCTCACTTATGTATGGGATCTAAAGAGTAATATAAATGAACTAACAAAACAGAAACAGCCTCACAGATGTAGAGAAAAAACTAATGGTTGCCAGAGGGGATGGGGAGCTGGGTGAAAAAGATAAAGATATTAAGAAATACAAATGGGTAATTACAAAATAATCACAGAGATATAGAGTACAGCATAGAGAATATAGTCAATAATGTTGCAACAACTGTGTATAGTGCCAGGTGGGTACTAGACTAATTGGGGGAATCAGTGAATAAATATATACATGTCTAACCCTATGCTCTACACTTGAAACTAATATAAACTAATATTGAATGTCACCTATAACTGAAAAAAAAAAATAAATTAAAAAAACAGTAGTGTTTCTATATACTAACAACAAAGTAAATGAAAAAGATATTAGGAAAACAGTCTCATTTACAATAGCACTAAAAAGAACAAAATATTTAATAAATTTAACTAATAAAGTGAAAGACTTGTTCATTAAAAACTGCAAACCAATCTTTAAAGAAATTAAGGAAGATACAAACAAATGGAAATATATCCTGAGTTCACAAATTGGAAAACAATATTGTTAAAATGTCCATACTATTCAAAATCATCTACTGTTTCAATGTAATCTTTATCAAAATCTCAGTGGCACTTTATTTTTAAAAAAGATAAAAGAAAATTCTACAATTCATGTGAACTCACAAAGAACTCTGAATAGTCAAAACAATCTTGAGAAAGTAGAACAAATCTGGAGGTACCACACTTTCTGTTTTGAAGCTCTATATATAGCTACAGTACTTATAACCATATGGTACTGTCATAAATACAGACACATCTACCAGTGAAACAATAGACATCCCAGAAAGAAATTAATGCATACAAGGTCACCTAGTCTTTGACAGGAGTGTCAAGAATACACCACGGGAAAGCAATAGTCTCTTCAACAACTAGTGTTTAGAAAACGGGCTGTTCCCATGCAAAAGAATGAAGCTGGATCATTAATTTACACCACACACAAAAATTAACTCAAAATAGGTTTAAATATTTAAATGTAAGAATTGAAACTGTAAAACTTCTAGGAGAAAGCATAGGAGAGAAGCTTTGTGGCATTTGGTCCTATAGCGTACATTTCATGGACATGACACCAAAAGCATAGGCAACAAAAACATGAGGAGGTATGTGGAACTACACAGTGAAAATACCAATCAGTAGAGTGAGAAGAAAACCTATAAGATGATATACCGTATTTTCCGGCGTATAAGGCGACCGGGCGTATAAGGCGACCCCCTAATCTTACAGTTAAAACATAGGTTTAGGCCTATATTCGCTGTATAAGACTACCCCCCACTTCCGAGGCTGTAGTCTTAAAATATTTGCAAAGCATATATCTGATAGGGCTAATTTCAAAATATTAATATATAAGGAGTTCCTAAGTGGATAGATTTCATGTTAAGTGTCCTTATCACAATAAAATCAAATTTTAAAATAATAGCAAGGTAAAGGAGCTATCACTGGAACCGGAAGAAGAGAGACATATAGAAAAGGCCACCTTGAGAGGAGATGTAACTTTTAGTGCTAGCCCACAAGAAGGTAGAAGAAAATACATATTCCAACCTTAATTTTCTCTCTCTTAAATATCTGCTGCTGGGATTCTCTATGTGTCAAACTCTACAAGAAGCAGAGAGTAAGGGAGCTTGTTCATGTAGCCCAACAAATGAACCTCTTTGATCAGAGAGTAGAGTGGAGAAGATTGGAGACAGGACATAAAAAGACAGACAAAAGATGCACAGCACAGTTAGTCTGTCAGTAACATTGCATTACTTGTTTGTCACCCTAGGTATCTTACTTGCTCACATAGACAGATTGAAATCAAAATACCTCACTGGTTCAATATTCTCTTTAGGGCTTCTTTCAGAGGGCTGGCAGCTGGCACAATTGTACTGACTCTGACCCAGCTAGTGAAGGGAGCTTGGTCAGCATGCAGTTACACGGGGCCAAAGAGATGAAAGCCAAGTCAATCTTATTGAAGAACAGTTAACATCATGGTTACATAGAATTTTCTTGTTCAAATGAAGTCTTACCTAGAGCTCCAGGTCTTCACCTGTGAAGGTCTTCACCTGGTCTAGATGAAGGGGAAGGGGAGAATGGAGGCCTCTGAGAACTTTTGGGCTGGAGCTCAGAAGGATCTGTGTAGAAATAGACACAGTTTAAGATAGCGGATCCTTTTAAAGGTTCTTATCACATACATGGGAAACCAAGACCCATTGAGCAGAAGTCTGTTGTCCAAGGGCAACCCAAGAGCTAGTGGCTACTCCACAACCAAAGACAGGTCTGCTCGTTCCCAGTCTCATGATCTTTCCTGCTGCCATTTCATAGCCTGGACTGTTTTTCCCTTTAATTGCAAATGTTCTGCATGCGAAGGTTAGCTCCGGCACAATGTATTTACTCCTTGTGGTGCTGAGACAGGGAAGCTGCCCGTAATATTTGCTCACAGATGCCAAGGTTACATAGATCCCCTGCTTCCTTGAAGTTGTGGGTGGTTCATGTGGTCAGGGGAGCCTTTGATGTGGTGTGTTTTCAAGCTGATGTGGCTTGTTTATTGCCACATTTTTCCCTCATAGTGATTCTCTTAATTATATTCTCTGGGTCCTGACTATGACATTAGCTGTCATTCTGTCATCTTAATTGTGCAGATTTTGCCTTCAGGGAGCTGCTGTCATGATTTCCAGGTGCTTTCCCTGAAAACTGGATAGAGCCTTGGTGATGAGGGTGCACAGCCAGGCCTCTGCCCACCTGAAGGTTTGCCGGGTGGCCTCCTGCACGGACTGGAGGCTGCGCCTCTGTATCTTTACACTTAGAAATACTTTAAAAAGGGAAAAAAAACCCCCAAAAAACAACTAAACTTACCCAACTTCAAACAAACTAAGATAATGCTTTTAGAGTAACTCTTTATAGAAAACTAAATTGTGAGATACAATTACAATTTTAGCCATATTCAAGCCAAAAAGAGATTTTTATTTGTTTCTAATACTTATTACTATTTACTATTTTATTATTAAGATGATAAATAAGCCGTTTTATTAAGCTAATATCATCATAAATGAAAGAAAAAAATCTTTCATTCATAGTCTTTTATATTTTTGTCTGTAGTTGAAAAGGGAAGCTAACAGGCTTTTTCCTTACTCATGAAATCTCTCTTGTGTTAATCTAGCTTGGTTTCTGTGCAAAGCAGGCATAAGAAATAATTCTGTAGTGTCATTTTATCTTCTAAAAAGAAAATCTCTCAGGGAATTAACTTTATGTGTCTGTCATTTATCCTTACTTCCTCAGAAAGAGGACTAAAATGCTCAGGGTTATATTGTAGGTGACCATAAATCTCCAGAAACATCTATGAATTCTAGCAAAGAGTTTTACTTTGTTGTCTTAAATCTTTTTTATCTCCTTGCAAGGAAATCATTGTCAATCTTTGGTATTTTACCCATTTAGTTACTTATTCAACAAATTTTTTTTTTTTCCAGAGCCTATTAAATGTCAAGCACTATGCTAGATGACAGGGATAAAACAGTACAACTTAATATGAGATAAAATAACAAAGGGGATCTAAGAGGATATTAGGATGGACTCTAAACTATGTTATGGTGAAAAATTCCAAGGTTTCGGTGATAATGCAGCAAAGGTTTATTTCTCACTCTGTTGTATAGCCTTTCGGTTCTACCAGCACGAAGTTCTCTGCTTTCACCCACGTGAATGGTTTAGCACGCAGTGGATGGCATCCTGATCCTCTCTTATAGACCTTGATCATTTCCTTCTGCAAGAACTTTTCTAGTGCATCAGTTCCCCAAGATCTCTAGTATTTTTGAGTTCCCTCTTTCCTTCAATGTCCAACTAACAAACAGTAGTCTGAGTCTGCAACTCTTGGAAGCCTAGTATGTTTACTTCCCCTCCAAAGATTTCTGAGGATCCCAGAGAATGCTCACCTGTCTTGGTTCTTTTTTGGCTACTCTTCCCTTTGAACCACTATATGCTATTTTTAAAAATCATTTTTGGTTGCTTTCAGAAAGCTTTTCTATATTGTGGAGTTGTGTGGTTGCCCGCTTTCACCCTATGAAAGGATAGACCTTTCTTTAAATATTCCCTACTCAACAAACATGATAGGCTTTAAACAACATTTACTGAGTTTCAGGGCAACAAAGAGGGGTGGGAGAGATGGATTACACTGCAGTAAAGGAAAATAAATCTGCACAGACATATTGTTCTTCTCAAATCTCCCCATGTGCTACATATGGGCCCTCTGCTGATTCTTTTTCTTCTCGACTCTGGACCACCACCATGTTGCTGGGGGCCTGTGATCTTCCAATATGAGAGTCTCCTTTCTCATTTCCACTTTCCTGGGTCTCAGGGCGCCAACACTTTTTCGTATCTGCCTTATGAGGAAGCAATAAACAATTCACCTCCTAATTTCAATCTTAGGCATTATTTTTACAGAGTAATTGAAGTTTAGCTACATGTCGGCTTAATTATGTTGTTCCAGAATAGCATTTGCTTTCCTTTGCAGAGTAAATCATATTCAAGTGTTCTGTTTTGTATTTTACATTGTGACAGCCTTGGCTTTTCAAAGACAATCAAAAGTTTGAGAAGATTAACTATTCTTAAAGGCTACAAAGGTCTCAAACCAAATTATTAAGCAGTTATATCATCGAAGTACTTGAACTTTTCTTTCCTGAGTCAGTTTCAGCCAGTTCAGCTAATGGAAAATTTGTTTCTAAGAAAATATATGTGTGTGAACTTCCCGAAGTTAAAATAATTTCTCCCTGTTATATTAAAATTCTTAATATTGCATAATCTACCTTATAGTAGTGCTTAGCAGAGGAGACTATGTGGACTAACACATATTCATACAAACATTTCTAGAAGAACTTGGGGAGGAGTTAAGGGGAGTGAACTTCACTCCCAATCTGTCATATCCATCAGTCCCCATGTCCTGTTATTATTTCCCCCTTCATATCTCTTAAATACGTCTCTTCTATCTATACTGCAGTTACCTGCTGAAACGCAGTTGGTGTTATTTTTGTATTCCTAGTTCCTAATCAAGATGCGCAAATAAGAGGTACCCATTCAACGATGCGTGATTTGTTGTGTGATTGGATGGATGGAGGTATGCGTGAGAAGGAGCTGGTGGGAAGCCGGGATGGCTCAGTGGGTTAAGTGCTCACTTTGCAGCGCCAAGGACCGGGGATCGAATCCAGGCCTCGGCCCGTGCAGACCCATGTGCTGAGCTGGGAGTGCCCTCAGTTCAGTTCTCTCTCTGTCTCTGTCTCTGTATCTCTCTCTCTCTCTGTCAAAAAAAATAAATAAATAAAAAAAGAAAAGAAAAACAAAAAAGAAGGAGCTGGTGATGGGAAAAATTTGGCAGTGGAATTCTAAGCAAACAAGAAGTAGGGGTTGTTGTTTTCTTCAGCAGAATGCTGCAAGAAAGTTAGGGAAGTAAATATAGAGCTCAAAAACCAAAATGAAATTTAAAAAGGTGGAATGCAAAGCCTCCAAAGTTTTGTAGAAATCAATTAGGCAAGAGAAGGGACATGCAGTTTAAGTTCCTGTATAAAAATAGAAGATTTTTATTTATTTACAAGGTAAACTTGAGTCATTAATAGGATGAGAGAATAAATAATAACCAACACCATTGTTTATTAGATGCTCACCTGTTTCTACGAGTAGGATAATACTAAGCATTGTTAAGAACATTTCATTTGGTCCTTACATAAACTCTATACAAGTAAACATTATTATTATCATTTTATAGATAGTGAACTTGAGACTTGGAGAAATTAACTTGCCTGGGGTCACATGACTAGTTAAGAACTGGAGTCAGGATTTGAAACCAGATCTGTCTCAATCTAGATATTGTGTTCTTAGACTCTGTGCTGTGCTACATATTGAGGGCTGCCTGGAAAGTATCCAGCCATGTAATATGAAAAATAGAGGCATTTATGGCTAGATTTTTTTCCAAACAGCCCTTTTACATACTGCTTATACATTGTATCTCCTTAATCTTAGTGTGGCTTGGTTATTGTGTTTGAAAGAAGGAAGCAGCATAAAGACAGGCATGTAAATTTAAATTAAAAAAAAAAAAAATGCAGGGAAAAGATGCCCAAGGCAATCTTGACTCATTTTACAACTTTGCCTAGGATTGCCTTAATTATTCTGGGGTATGGGCCAACTTCTTTAATGGTAACTGTATACCACATAAACACTTAATTCTCCCCCAAAGTCATTTCATAGATGAAGAAGCTAAGGTTCAGAGAGCTAAGACCTTGTACAGATTCACATAGCTAATACCTTAAAACTGTGATTCAACTCCTGATCTGTCAGTCTTCAGGCCATGTTCTCACCATAACTCCATAGTGACCTTTTGTGTAACAGCAAACATTTATCATAGCTAAGTTTATAATAAGGTAAAAAAATAGCACAGGGATCATGGATTGCAATTCCTTCATTTTGTACTTGAGGAAGTCGGGGTATTAAAGAAGCTAACTGACTTGATAGTGATCATAGAGCCAGTCAATAAAAAAGAGCTTTGCTAGGATTCAGACTTCTTGGATTTCAATGAGACTTCCTTTTGCCATCAAAATAAACTACCTTTTTAAGTTTCAGAGACATTCTTCGAGCAAGGCAATGACCATATCTATAAACCAACATAGGATAAGATGAGTCTTTTGTTGTCTTGGGGCAATTTTCTCTTTTAGGGAAAGAACATCACCAAGGGCCCCACCCTGGGCTCTGATCACTTCTCGGTAGTTGTGCCAGGTTTGTGAAATTAGATGTTATCGACTTGCCTGCAGGCTTTCTGTTAGACTTTTGGGAAAAAAAATCTCTCTGTCAGTTGCTAAAAAATTGGAGGCTAATTATTCTCAGTCCTGCAGTGATGTTGTGTCAGCATTCAAATGCTGCATATATTTGACATGCGTTATATGCTAAATATTTGATTTCACCCAAGCAAAGTGTGTGACTCTGGGATACCTAATATCTATTGAATTTTAGAATTTGGGGGGTTTATGCAGCAAAGAGAATACTGATAAAGTTAAAATAAATTGGGAACAACAGACTGCTTTTCAAGGATAATCCTCTGTGTTTGCATTATATGAGGGCTGTCTGGAAAGTTTCCAGCTGTGTAACCATTCTCATTATATTGACAATGGCTGGATTGTTTTCCAGGTAGCCCTTGTATATGTGCTATTGTATGACCAATTATAGGGAAGTTCCTTATCATGAGATGCAGTAATTTTATATAATTGCAGCAGCTTCAGCAGTTTTGAAGGAGATTTCCCTGGCAAGAATGTAGTTTCAGAGAAAACAAATTATGTTGATTTACTAGCAATTCTGTGAATGGCTTGTCTGGGGGAACCAGGGGGAGTACTTTAATGAAGCACAAAGAAACTGCTCACTATTTGATATTTTAAATTGCTTGCTTGGAGTATGCAAAACTGCAGACATCTCATTGCGTATTGCTGCCTCTTCTGAGGAACCACCATTTTGTGCTTGGATTTGAAGATTTCCTGTGTGATGATTAAGGGAGAGAAACAATACTGGATTACTCAATTTATAGAGGGCAGGGTAGAGGCTGTGAACATCCAGGAAAAAGCAAAGAGCGAGTCTATCGGAAGCTCCTATTTCAGACAGCTCTACCAGTTCTATGGCAATGGTTCCCAACCTTTTCCCACTTGTGTACCCATTTTAAACTCATTTGTATAAACTCTACCCCTTACTTTTAATACAGCTGTTTTTAAATACTGACACTTTTGTTCAGTGTCCATCTTAAGGTAAAATAGTAGACATGAGGTAGTAAGTTAAGGCAGAAAAATTACTACACTAAAAGTACAAACCACAGATTTAATTTTACAATATTCACAACACAGTTAATTATTGTTACCAATTATTTTTTGCATACCCCTGAAAAGCCCAGCATGTATCCCTGGGGGTACGTGAACCACTGCTTGGGAACCAGTGCTCTATGGTTTCAGTGAAATAAGCTCATGGTCAGGTTGTCACCAAATGAGCAGCATGAAAAGGGAAGGGACGTGGCAGCCTAACCATCTCTTGTCTCATGAAGTGGCGGAAGAGATGGGCTTTAGAAGTGAACTAGGCCACATCGCTGTGCTCTCTGCAGGCAGGACCCCTGAGAGGTTAGACGTGTTGTCCAGCCGGCATGGTACGCACAGTGGGAGATGGAGGAGCCGGGGCTGAATCCTGCGGCCAGGGCTTCCAGGTCCCATCAGGGTGGACGATTCCCAGCAGTTCAGTGCTGTCAGACAGGGCTTTGCAGAATTTTACAAGCTCTGTGTGGCGTTTTATTTGTTTTCTGTGAGATCTAAGAAACTGACAGTGACGTTATTCAGGTGCCACCAATTGTGACATGTTGCTGAAGCAGATGAGAGTTTTCTTGACAAAGTATTTATAAGTGGTAGGTGCCCCTTGAGGACATGTGGCCTGGCAAGGTTTGTTGAGTTAAATGTGCTCTTCTTTCCTTTTGTGTTGAATATGTAAATAGTTGTACTGGATTTGGAGCTGTTGTTTTCCCTCTAAATGCTTTAGAAAACTTGGAATTCCCTCAGGGCATTTCTGGCCTAGAGTAGTAGAGAGCCAGTAATAAACTTATGCATTCTTTATATTTTTTAACCAGAAGTAGGTTTTAAAAAAAAATGTATCTGCTGGATTTTTAATTTTTTTATCTGTATTACTCATGTGGGGCTTCTATATGAAATTTTATTTTATTTTTTACATGAGATTAGAACATTATAGAAGATAGAGTCTCAGTCTGAAGCAGCTTTTATGTCCTGCCTCACTTTGCAAGGTGGTGTCTCGCACATAGAAGCATCCCAATAAACATTGCTAGATGAATGGACACATAGTGACCGTCTCTCGACCTTTCACTCCTTAGATCGTTCCCAGTACCTGTGGTTGCACAAGTAGGGCGTCTGCTCTCAATTTCTCTCCCTCTGAGTTGGGGTGAGTAATGGGCATGGAAACTTCTGTTTCATGCCTCCATCCCCTTACTCACTGGTTTCATTTTCCAGGACTTATGTATATACCGAAGAAAAATCTCAAGGCTGTCCTTCAGGCCTGGAACTGTGTGCACATCAGTTTTCCCCTTTCTAAGTTCAGAAAGCCAGTGAAAGATTTGGTTTCACCGCTCAGGCCATGCAAACGATGCTTATTGTATTTCTAGTGCGTTTGCTTACTGGGAACTACAACTGCCCTCAGTTTTAGAGAATTAGGTCCTCTGTGTTCATGACCTTGCAACAAGTTACAATTTTTGTTTGTTTCTTTTTTAAGACTCTTGCTAGAACAATGAACCATTTTTAGTTTTTCTGAAGTCACTATCAATCCTCTACCCTGAAAATTTTAAATATTGTAGAGGCATTCTTTCTGGCAATCTCTCTGTGAGGTAGAAGTGTCACTGGAGAATGGGATTCTCCTCAGTGCTGTGTCCAGGTTATCGGAGTCCCTAACAAAGAATTGAGTAATACATGTAAATACAGGGTTGAAAGAATCGTTTATTTATTTATTTATTTTTAAAGATTTATTTTATTGTATTTTGACAGAGAGACAGAGACAGAGAGAGACAGAGAGAACGGGGAGGGCCCAGGACAGTCCTCATAGTTGTATATCATCAGTTTTTGACATAGTTTCATTCCACATAGGTGGGCAGGGGTCATGCAAGGTGAGAACTGGGCTGGGGGCCTCCCCCATGGGAGGCATGCCCCCTTGAGCTCGGGGCTGAACCAGGGGCAAGAACTGAACTAGGGGCCTCCCACATGGGAAGCACACCCCAGTTCGGAATATGAGTCCTCACAGGCTAGGGCTGGGATTCGATCCTCAGTCCTTGGGGCTGCAAAGTGAGCGCTTAAACTGCTGAGCCATCCCAGCTTCTCCAAGAACAGTTTATTGATGGAGAAGAGAGTAAAGTATGCTTCCAAAAGATAGAAGTGGGCATTGAGCAAGAAGTGGCTCATAAGGCACCGATTATGGGGTCTGAGCAGTTTTACTGCCTTTCCTTAGGAAAAGAGAACACCCTTTTAGGTGTAGGATCTTTTGATTGACAGTCCTGATTGACAGGAACTTCATTACATCACTTCTGTAACTGCACAAGTTCCTTCCCAGAACTCAGTCTGGTATAATGATATTAAGAAATCTCCATGCATATTTATGATATAATAATGATGCTATAATGAGCTTTAGATGAAATGAAGGTCATTATAACTCTTACTGCACAGGCATTGGTGATGGGTTTAAATCAGTGAGTATTTCTGTGCTCTGTAACTTCCTGTATTAGCTATCTTTTCCTTCTATCTCCTCTTATGGTTGCTTAATCTGGGGTGGGGTCTCCTGAAAATAGGGTAGTAACTATCCTGGCAATGCAGGCTCCATGGAAGGGTCCCGAGATTATAGCTGCCTACCTTTCCTTCCTCATGAGAGACATGATCCCCCTAAATCTCTATGGAAAGCTGAGGGGCTGAAAGCCTCTTTTCCTATATCTGCTTCCTGCTGATTGTGGTCATTGTCACTGCCTATTGGGGCTTTGCGGAGGTCTCACCCTGACTAGGCTAAAGGGGACAGAGGGGTCTCAGAATCCATCCAAGAGATCTTGTTCAATTCTTCAAACAAGATGGACTGGAATTCTTGCTGGGTTATGAGCTGTGTGCCAATGGTCCCTAGACCAGGAGAAATCAATTTTATTAATACAATTAAAAATATTAATTTATAAAGCAGACCCCAGAGCCATAGATGCAGGGTAACCTTGTGAGGGAAATCTACTCTGAGCCCCTCAGGGTGTGTGGCCCACCCTCTGGCTTAACTGAGTATCCCTGGGACATTACTTAGAAGGAACTAGTTCCAGAATGGCCTGGAAAGATTAGCTAATCTACAATTACAACCAAAGAGCAGGGGAGGAATTCTAAGTTTCAAAGTAATCAGCTAATACAGTAGGCAGGGGACATTCCTGTATAAAACCCATCTATCCTTGATTAAAAAGAGTGATTAAGCTAGAAACTGGAAAGACAACAGAAGAGTTAAGAAGTGGGGGCTAGAGAGAGGGCTTTTCTCCTACCAGAATGGAGGCTGATATTCTGAAGTCCAATTTTATTAATTTTATTCTTGGGAAAACAGTCTTAGATTTGTAAATAAATCTTATATTGAAATACATATACCTCCCAAATTTTACATGTATTTGGTGTGCACCCCCATTTGAGACTAGCCATTGGATCATGTGCTTACTGTATAATTCTCAAGTAGAATTTTAGCAAGTCATTCCAAAGCAGATGGAGTAGGAAGAATTTGTGGAGGTGATAGGGTTGATAAAGTTACTACCAAAAAGAGGGAAGTGAAGAGAAAACTTTAAGATGGAGGAGGAGGGAGAACTAAGTGAACTAGAAAGTATGATTGTGTAGAAACTGATTCACACTGTGTGCTTAGGAATTGTGGCAAGTGTAAGATAAGTGACCTGGGGGAAGGGGGGAGTAAATTTTCTCATGTTAAATACTGAAAGTGAGAAGTTTGAATGGAACCTGAGGGATATGTCTAGAACTTAGCCAAAAAATACTCGGCATCCTATCAAGTACTTGATTATTAAAAACGGTCCAGAATACTGAAAGCTCTTACTCTTTAAGCACAAGCAAGGCTGAAATCACCTCACTCTATTCTAATAATCTTACAAACCAAGTCCCATGGAACTCCCAAGGAATATACTTTTATCCTTGAAGATAAGCTCACGTGTAAAACTTACAAATTAAGTAACTGAGATTCAACAGATTCAACCAACAGAATAATTAGTATCTTAAGACCTAAATATTTTAAGTCAGAAAGAATTGATAAAATAAGAACATTTAAAATGATTGTAGAAATATAAGAATAAATAGAAAACGCAATAGAAGAATAAAATAGTGTAAAAAAGAATAATAAAATTAAAAAAGAAGAACCAAACAAATGTCTAGAAATAAGAAATACAGCCCTGGAATTTAAATACACGAGAGATGAGTTAAATAGATAATTTAAACATAGGTATAGAAGGAGAAAGAAATAGTTGGACAAGTATTATCAAAGAAAAATTCCTGGGGTTGTCTAACACAGAGATAATAAAATGGAAATATTAGAGAGCAGTTAATAGATAAAGATGATAGGAAGCAGTATAAAGTATACAATAAAAAGAATGAAGAAAGATTTTCATAAATGAAAAGAGATACAAGTTCTCATATTGAAGGAGAATCACAATGTATTCAGAAAAGTACTTTAAAAACTTCTACCTATTATAGTTATCTAATGCTATCATTCTCTTCATCATGAACCTCACATTTTTAACATATTCATAACATTGTAAGGAATGTTACCATAAATAAGATATGAACTACAATAACTCCCTGTTGGGGTGAGTCTATAGTCATCATCATCATTATATCTGCTATCATTTTCAACATCATCAGTAATACCATATTGAGGGGCAGAAATCCAACTAACCATTCTAGGTCAAGTACTGCGTTTACTATTAAAATTCTAATTTATAGCTTTACTAGATTAACTGGGAGATGGCATCCTATATGTCTTCTTTTGAATAAAATAAAAGAACCAAAATTGATATTGTGGTAAGATCTTATATCTTTTCTCACATTCTATGAGAAAAACATTTTACAAATATATTTAATGTAACTCAAATAAGTGACTAGCACAATCAAATTAATTTATTAGACATTTGTTGGTTACTTGCTATGTAGACTAAGGTATGTAGGCACTCTAAGGTCTGAGGATTGTGCCAATTATAGTTTGTTGTGTATCAATGTAACTCAAGATGTAGTGCCTCCAAACAGCATCCATTAATTGGATCATAATTCCATAGGTTGGCAACATGGGCTGCGCTCAACTTTAGACAATGCATTTCTTTTCCCCATAGTGATGAATGGCCTCTAGATGTATTTAAACATTAGCTGGGATGTCTGGAGTAGCTGGGATTGTTGCATGGGTGTCCAGTCTTTTGGCTTCTCTGGGCCATATTAGGAAAAAAAAAAAAAAGAGAGAGAGAGAGAGAGAGAGAGAGAGAATTGTCTTGGGCCTCACATAAAATACACTAAAACTAACAATAGCCGATGAGCTAATCAAGCGAAAAAAAAAAAAAAATCTCATAATGACTTAAGAAAATTGACAAATTTGTGTTGGACCACATTCAAAGCTGTCTTGTACCACGTGAAGCTCATGGGCTGCAGCTCGGACAAGCTTGCCATATTCTCACATCCTTTAAGGAGGTAGCTGGGCTTTTTCACGTGGTAGTAGAAGAGTTCCTAAAAGGCAAGCACTTTTCAGGCCATTGTCACATCAGTTTTGCTAATGTTTTGTTGGCCCAAGCAAATCACATGGCCAAGCTGAGTCTGTGTGTGTGTGTGTGTGTGTGTGTGTGTGTGTGTGTGTGTGTG
>PVKE010008912.1:19803-46430 GCA_004027555.1 Craseonycteris thonglongyai | reverse complement strand
CCCGGGCTGCGCTCTGAGTCTCTGTCCCCGAACCGCTGCTTCCCCTTCCCTCTTTCGCTCTCCCCTTTTTTCTCTAACCTTTGTGTGTTGTTCTGCGTTGTGTGGTTCTCTTAGTTGAGGTTTCTTCTCAGGGTTTCCCCTGTGGATTCCCCTCTGTTCACAAGGCCCTTCCCAGGCAGTTATCGGCGTTCTCCTCTCACGCCGCCATCTTGGATCTACAAACTCGCATATCTTTATATGCTACCTATACTATGTATTATATCATTATATTTGTGATATGGCTTTGATAAAAGTTTTACTTCATCACCAAGCAGCTGAATTGCATATGGTCGATGCACTTGGTAGTCAGCTCCTCATGTTCTACATTGTTCACTTTCACTAAGTGATGTGTAACATCCCTCATCTGTGTAAAATTTGTGTTAAAAATCCCTTTGTATAATTTCCATGAGTGTTAAAATGGTGGCTTCAAATTATGGACTTAGGTGATCTGGAAAATCACCATGATAATATGTTTATGTGCTTCACCCCTCAACATTCTTGCTTATTCTGGAACACAGTCCCACCAGTGAAACTCCAGCACTGTGTATGTGCTAGGTTTATGTAAAGTAATGCTAGGTTCTTAATTCCTCATTTTTTTGCAGACTCATTTCTTTCTATACTGCACCCTCCCCCCCACACACACACACATGCACACATGCATGCAGAGAACAAGAATAACTATTCTATGTAGATAGATTCGTGCTTAATCTTCGTTCAGGCTGCTATAAAAAGATATCAAAGATTGGGTGGCTTAAACAACAAATATTTATTTATTATAGTGTAGAGGCTGGGAAGTCTAAAATCAAGGTGATTCAATTCCTGGTGCAAACTCTTCCTGGCTCACTGTGTTCTCACCTGGTACAGAGAAAGAGAGAGCTCTGGGCACTAATAAGGGCACTAATCCCATCATAAGGGGCCTTACCGTCACGACCTTATTTAAATTCAATTGCCTCCCAAAGGCCTCACTTCCACATGCCATTACATGGCAGGGGTGGGGTGGGGGTGGGGGGGGTGGAGGTTAGGGACTTCAACATAGTTGGGGAAGTAAACACACATTCAGTCCATAAGGATTAGCTTATTTCCTTTATCACAGAAAGACAAATAAGACCTATTATGATTTTACTCAGGAAAAACTCATATTTTCTTGATAGTATTTTGACGTCCAAATTCCTTCTCACTGTGATTTAACACAGTAGACCATAATGTCTCAAATGAAAGATTCTCCATGGTTTCTACAAGTAATTTTGTAAATGTGTTTGAAAGAAGTGTCTTCATGACTGAGCAGCTAGCATTTAAAACAAAACAAAACAAAAAGACAGAGCAAAGGAGGAAGGATGATTTCAGAATAGCCCAAGCAAAGCAGACAGCATGTTGGCTAACACTGAATATCTTGGGATTAGAGTTGAGGCTGACATGAAGATGTGGGTTCTTAGCTGCTGCCACTGACTTTTAAAAGGGTGGTAAAAAAATCTAAATAAATTATTTGCAAATACTTTTGAAATGTTAAACACATTTCCAGAGGTCACATATTTTTCTTACACTTTGCTGAACAGACACTATGACCAGAGACTATTCTAGACCTAATCCTAGGAAAAGAGGTAAGGAAGACAAACATGGTGTGACATGGGGGCTGTCTCAGATTTAGTGGGTCTCCTATCATTCAGTATTCATCTCTGTTCTATAGCACAGTTAAAGACTCTCAACAACATGGGAATGCAATTTGGATAAGAAGCCATTTAGCCATTTCACTGGCCTGGGATTCAACGTACATTTTTATTCTAATATTGGGTTTACTCCCCAAATAAAAACTTTCTCAAACTTAGTAGGAAGTCCAAATTTTAAAGGTCTAGTCCTATTGAGTCACTGACTAGTCATCCTGCTAGTTAATTTCTATGATTTTAATTTGCTCTATATAACATGCCCACCTACACCAAATTCAGGACCCTGAGGCTCCAACAAATACTCTACCATTCCCAGAACTATCCAGAGTCCTGTACAAATCCATTTAATTATATTTTCCAACAACTTGTTCAAAGTTCTCATCATCTGTTATCTGATCTCCTAACATGTCCTAGTACCCAGTATTTTTTACCACTCCAGAGAAATGTGTCTCTTTTCTGGATAACTTTTCCTCTTTCTCCAGCATTATTTTTCTATAAAGCAGATTTCGTTATGTCAATTCTTATGACTATCCTTTTCTTCCTGGACAAACAACCAGATCATATCTCCCACCCTCCTTTAAAGTTAGCTGTGGCTGTGTGCCAAGGCAGTGAAGCAATATGGCAGGTATGTCACTTCTAGCCCGCCCATATAACCCTCCTAAAATAAATCTCCAACCTTTGTTCTCTTCTGCCAACTGCACAGAGATGACCTTGAATGCCATTATGTGGAAAATGGCAGAGCCCTGGTCAATCTTAGTACTGAATGACTGCATGGACCAAAATTCCCAACCTTTTTTAAATACCAAGAACTTTATAGACTATTTACATCAGTAGTATCCAAAATTTTGGCTTCCCTGGGTTACACTGGAAAAAGAATTATCTTGGGCAATGCATAAAATAAACTAACACTAATGATAGCTGATGAGCTAAAAAGAATATTGAAAAAAATAAAAAATCACAAGAATCTTTGTTGGGCTTCATGCAAAAGTGTCCTAGGCCACAGGTTGAACATGCCTGATTTACATGTTCAAAAATTACATTACTCTTGGGGATGCTGGGATTGCTCAGTGGTTGAGTGCTTGCTTTGCAATCGTGAGGTCTTGGGTTCAATCCCCAGCCCCAGTTTGTGCAAACCCATATGCTGAACTGCAATATAACTGGCAAATGCCAGGATGGCTTTGTGGTGAAGGTTCTCATCTTCCACATGAGAAATTTGCAGTTCGATTACTGACCTGTGTGGCCCCACATCCACCTTTGTAGAATGAAACCATATTACAACAAATGATGTATAACTATGGAAACTGCTCTGGGCCCTCACCCCTTCTCTCACTCTCTCTCACCTTCTCTCAAACAATAAAATAAATCTTAAAAAAATGTAAACTATTCTTGCATTGTGTCATACTTTTTGTGTGGATTTCTTATGCAGCTATAGGGTTAGCCTAATAAATACATCTCCTGCCTAATAGTCTCTTTTATATGTGAAAGTAAGTCCAAACTTCTTAATGATAGTTGGTTGGACTTTTTCAGTTTTATCTCAACCTACTTATTCTGCTGTCTTACCTATTACATTTTACATGAAGACTGTATAGTTAGTTAGCTTCTCACCATTTACTGAAGGTGTCAAGTGCATTCCTGCCTAGGAATAACTTTAATCTCTGGTCTAGCCATTATTTTTAAAAGACATTAAATGTGACTCTGTTTCACAGAATACTCCTTTCAAAAATGACCCAAATTTTTCTTACTGTTGTACTCAAGCTATTATGTGGGTTGTAGTTTTTTCCCCAGAAACCCAAATATATAGAAACAAATTGTTTGAGGCTTCAGTGCTTCAGTGAATGGCTTCTTCTGACTCTAATGGCCATTAGTTGTCCCACCTGGAGTGTCACAGTTAACAGTTTAAATTTTATGCTGTTTTATATTTTCCATACACATCCCAATTGCAGAATTGATAGGTGATGAGCACATTACAATTTGAACACATTGGATTCTTCTATCAGATACCAAGAAGTGAGATTTCTTCTTCTTCTCTTCTAAATCATCTCCCAGGTAGATATATGGATGGCTCAAAATACTTTGAGCTTTTCAGAGAAAAACAGTTAAATAATCTCAAATTGTTAAGATAGATTCATAAACCACAGGTATTGGAAGAAGATTTTGCAGTAACCTAAGGCAAGTACTTACCCAGACATGAATTTCACAAAACATCTTTAACAAGGACACAGTCAAGTGAAAATTAAGGGATTCAATTGAAACTATGCAGAGCTCGCAGAGTCAAATATTACTCCTCATATTTAACTAATATTATGAGTAAACTTGGTATTAACATTTTGTTGTGTGATAATAGCATATAGATTTTTATAAGTGAAATCTACCCAAGTCCCCTTTAGTTATTTTACACTCTTTAAAATAGTGACATTTTCCAATTGAATTTATGTACAATATTTTGGGATTTGGATGTTCTATTTCTTGAAAATTGAGATAAACATAGTAAGAAAATTGATAATCATGTGGAGTTTATAAAAAACAGGTCTTTACAATGTCCTCATAAGTGGAGAAGGAAATGCTCATTAAGGTGATAGTTCCAATCAGTCAATTATGTTTAAAGTTTAAAATTTCAAAAGCCAATGATTCAAAATGAACAAGTTAAATAACAACACTTGCTTAACTTCAAATAAAAAATTATTTTTAAATTAAAAAAATTTTAAGGCAGTTTAAGGTATTGTATAAAGAAATATTTGCCAGAGTTTAACTTCTTATCCATTATGTTGAGTCAGAAAGAATTGAGGATAGCTCAGCAGGTTGAGTGTTTGCCTTGCAACTGTGAGGTCTGGGGATTGAATCCCAGTCCCAGCCCATGAAAACCCATATGCTGAACTGCGGTGCAACTGGTAACTGCTGGGATGGTGGTGAAGTTTCTCCCATTTCATGTTGGAGGCCCCAAGTTCAGTTCCCATCCTATGCGGCCCCACATCCACCTGTGTGGAATGAAACTATGTCACAACCAATGATGTCCAATTATGGAGACTTCTCTGACCTTCCTGCCACCCCATTTTCTCTCAAACAATAAAATAAATCTTTTTACAAAAGGAAAGAAAAGAAAGAATTGTGGTCCAGCATTCTCAGCAAACCAATATATAAAATTAGGACAAGCTTTGTGCCTTAGGTTTTGATTCTATAAACGATAAGAGTAGAACTAAACAAGTGGCAAGTGTAAAATATTAATGAGACAAAGAAAACAAAGTATTCTCAAAGATTCTTAAAGAAATTTCTAGGCTCTAAGACACCCCAAAAAGCCAGAGGCAGTCTCAGTTTTTCTCCTTCTTTTCACACATTTATTATTGAAAGGAACTTTAGGAAGACTAGTAGGACAAAGTATGCATTATAAAAGCATAAACAGAAAGAGAAATGAGCATAAGATAATGACTATGAATAAAATAAAGAATGGGATGAAGTGTGTGTGTGTGCATGTGGGCTCATGTATGCACACACAAGAATTATAATGGAAGACATCACTGAAAATACAATGTTTGAGTTTAGATCTGAATAACTACAAAGAGCTAGCTGGTGGACCATCCAAGAGTAGAGAATTCTAAGCAGAGGAAGAGGCAAGTGTGAAAGCCAAAAGGAGACAATGTTCATGTTATGTTTGAAAGAAAATACAAAGGTCCTGTGGTAGAGCAGATTGAATAAGAAAGAGAACAGAAATAATGTCAGATGATTAAAGGCTTAAGTTGTGGCAAAGTATTTAAATTTTATTATAAGTATAATGGAAAGTTACTGGTTGGCTTCAAGTAGAAGAGAGGCACAAATCAACCTATATTTTTAGAAAATCACTCTAGATGCTATACGGAGAATAAAGCAAAAAGAGACAAAAGGCAAGCAAGAAAACAAAGTAAAACTTATGGAAATAATCCAGGCAGTTATTAGGTAGCTTATCTGTAAGGAGAGCAGTGGAGATGAAGAAATATGGTTAGATCCAAAAAACGGTTTGGAGAGAGAATCCAGAGAATTTGTTGGAAGTGAGATAAGAATTAGTATTTATTTGGGGACCTAAGCAAAAGAGAAATTGAAAGAAACTAGTTTTAGTAGGTACAGAAAAATAAAGAGTTTTGTTTGGCCATGTTAAAATTAAGATACCCATTGGAAATAATTCTGGATTTCAGTGGAAGGTCCAGGTTAGAAGATATAAATTTGGGTGGCTTAAATAGCCATAAAGATAGTGTTTAAAACTAATGGGACAATATATGGATACATAGAAAGAGCATAGCTATAGGGAAGAGTAGAAATCCAAGGACCATACTATGGAACAAGATAATACTTGGGGACAAGTGCAAGAGGAGAAGTTAGTAGGAGAGACTGAACAGGTGATATCACAGATGTTAAGAGGAAAGAGTTTATTAAGAAGGATCATGTGGTCAACTGTATCAAATACTGGAAATTAGTCAACTAAGTAGAAGACAGAAAAAGGGATAATTGAATTGGCCATTTGAAATCAATAGTGACCAGGCAAGAGCAGTTTTAGGAATGGAAAGCATGAAATGAAGTGAACTGATGAGAAGATGGGATGTAGAGAAGTGAAGATTTGGGCAATACATAGCTCTTGCAAGCTGTGTTAATAAAACCATGAGCAGACTAAGTATAGTGAAAGATGGAGGTCAAGGAAAATTTGTTTAAAAATGATATGTACTTATGGACACACTCAATAGCTTGGTGATTACCTGAAGGAAGCGGAGGAAGGGGGAGGGAGAGTAGAGGGGAGGTGGGAGTGGGCACCAGATGTATGGTGATAGAGGGAGGGCTGATTCTGGGTGGTGAGCACATAATGCAAAGCATGGGTGATGTGATGTGGATTTATACATCTGGAAACTATCTAATTGTTGCCAATCAATGTCACCCAATAAATTTAACAATAAATAGTGAAAAAAAATGATATGTATATCTTTGCAGAATAAGGTTATTAAGTATCCCAGTGGTCATCACAGGATTGTTTACAGTGGCCAAGTTGTGAAAACAACCAAAGTGTCCTTTGATAGACGATTGGAGAGAGAAAGTTGTGGTACACATACACCACAGAATATTACTCAAGGATAAGAAAAGATGAAATATTGCCATTTGCGAGAATATGGATGGACCTTGAGATCATTGTGTTAAGTGAGATAAGTCAGATTGAAAAAATCAAGAACCATATGACTCACTTATATGTGGAACATAAAACTGGAAGTAACAAAGAAACAAAAACTCATGAACACAGTCAATAGTTTAGTGGTTACTTGAGGGTAATGGGGGAGGGGATAGAGAAGAGGGAGGGTGTGAGGAGGAGGTAGGGGACATCAAACATGGTGATGGAAAAAGAACTGACTCTGAGTGGTGAGCACACAATGCAATACATAGACATTGTAATATATAAATTTACACCTGGAACCTATGTAATTAACAAGCAATGTCACCCCAATAATTTAACAATTAATTTAAAGAAATAAAAACATGATATATAATTTTGTTTCATAGCAATTATATATACCAAAGAAGGACAAACTAACAATAAAATGGAGGGAGGATATTGTAACAGAATTGAATCCTTAACAAAGTAGAATTGTATGAAATCCATTGCACAAATAAAGGAAATGCATAGATTCAGAATGGCAGCATTTTCACAGGAGAAAGATGAGGGAGGTTCTGTCTGCCAATATTATTTAGAAAAGTAAGGGAGAGTTTATGGCTCGAGAAAAGAGTGATAAAGCAGTCTGTACTGTAACCCTGTTTATCTGCTTAGTAGCTGGTGCAGAGTTAAAGGGAAGTTGGCTATAAGGAGGATTAATTTTTAAGAGGTGAATACAATAAAATGAAGGTGGGGTAAGAGGGTTAGGGTGGTTTTAATGATGTGTGTTGATGAACTGTGGCAGTTATGCTTAGAAAAGAGGAAATAATCAGGAAGGAGTAATACTTTGACTTCTGAGTCATTGCAGATATTGGTGACAACAAATTCACAGTATAAAGATGAGCCCTGAGAGAAATTAAAGGAAAGAATACTGGAGGTGGGGAGGTCACAGAAACAAGAGGCCATAATATGAAAACAGTGACCATGATACCAAGAGTGGTATTAGAAGTGTAGTGAAGAGGAAGATAGTGAACTGATGCTGGAATGGTCTGTAACTATGCAGAAACAGTCACAAAAAATAGTCAAAGCTGGTGAAGAAACATGAACTTCACATATGTAAAGATTTTCAAAATTAAAGAAGAAATAAATTGGAAGTAGTAATGGAGAAAAAGACTACAGCTTTCCCTCCAAACTCTGAGGTAAGTAAAAAGAAAAAGAAAACTAATAAGCAAAATCACAAAAACCCATTCTCCCTTTGGGAAAGATTGAGTGATGATTTTCTCACAAGATGGTACACTAGAAAGTCCATGTCCTTAAGGATTTTATAATTGAATGAAAAATATATATAGCTATGTTAACAAAAATAACAGAGTAATTACTGTGCAGCTCATATTTAAGAGCAGTGTTATACATTTTCTTTGCTGCATACAAGTTTAAAGAGTGGTATTCACATCAATACACTTCACCTGGGAATTGGGAGGTAACACAGGGTTTTCAGGCTCAGTGACAAAGAGTATAAACATCCCCTAGCTGCCTAACTCTGATCTTATCTTGGATGCATTCTCTTTGTGATCCCCTTAACTACTGTCTCATCTGCCCTTTCATCTCTGCATCTAATCTAAGTAGGCATAGGCATTTGAGATCAGAGTGAGATTAAAGGGAAGCAGGGAATGAAAATAAGCATAACAATCATAGCTCAACCCTTTGGTGATTCATTATTTTTCACCCTCATGTGCAAACTCCCTTTGGGCTTAATAGAGTACACTCAAGATTCTTCACTACATATTTTTTTAAGGTTTATTTTATTGTTTTTGACAGAGACAGAGAGACAAAGAGAATGGGGAGGGCCCAGAGAAGTCTCCATAGTTGTACCACATCAGTTTTCAACATGATTTCATTCCACACATGTGGGTGGGGGCAGCACAGGGTAGGAATTGGGCTTGGGGCCTCTCACATGGGAGGCACGCCGTCTCAAGGTAGGGGACAAACCTGGGGGTGAGAACTGAACTGGGGGCCTCCTACATGGGAAGCACACCCCAGTTCAGCATATGGGTTGCACAGGCAAGGATTCAACCCTACGTCCCTGGGGCTGCAAAGTGAGCACTTAACCCACTGAGCCATCCTGGCTTCCCCATTTACTACATATTTGCTGATTATGACAAAATTCAAATATTGAGAAATAGCAGAAAGAATTTTGGTCCAGTAAAAATGTGTTTATACACATAAAAATGAATCCCCATCCTTCTTCATTACAAAAATTGAATGTTAATTTAGACAGTGGCCACAAGCAGTCTTCCTAAGTCTCCTCAATTTCAACTTTTTCTGTTTCACTTACTATACTAAGTACTGACTAAAATACAGACCAGTTTTTTCCTTAGGTTTTAAAATCTGGAGCAGACCAAGGACAGGCATGAGGGAAAAAATCTTGCCCAACATTCAGCAGGCTGACATCTTCCCAAACCTCCAGACTAGTGAGTGAAGCAGAGAAGACCATTGATTTTATTTACTTATTTACTAGTGTATTGTTTATTACAGAAAGGCAGTGTGTAAAAATTCATAAAATCTAAGACTGTATATAATAAGTGTAAAGAGGTGTAAAGGAAGGAAAAATCAAATTGAGAAATATAATATTGCACAGGGATGTGGCTGAAGAATGCAGAGCCAAAAGTTCTATGCCTTTGTTGTGGGTATGCCAGCAACATTACAGTAAGTTTGTTTAGCATTAGTGCTTAAGGGATACCTATCACACAGCTCTTAGTACCTATGAAGTCACAACAGACCCAATGCTTAAGAGAAAAAGTTTTGCCTCAAAGAAGACCCTGCATGGACAGCGTACTTAGCAACATCTTCATAGGACACACAATGATTTTTTAGGCTGTCCTTCAGAAGAGGCTAATGACATCAGACTACAGTGCATGGAGTACAAATTGGACAGCGTTTTGCTGCTATAACTCAATCTAGGAATAAATTTTAGAATATATAGAATATCCTCCAAGCAACCATCACTAAGTACTATTTATCTCAGTGAAGGTTTAGACCAAAACTGGTAATGATAGCTTTGATGCTACTCCCTCATGGAGTACAGCTCTGTAATGCTGTCAATTAAATATTAATTCATAGTCTGGAGTAAATTCAAAACCCTAACCAGGCCTGTGCACCTGAAAAGATGACCCATTTTTCTGTATTTGGAGTAAACTGAGTGTTTACTTCTAGGAAACTTTAAGATGATCTCTAATGCACAGATACATGGGTCAGTGCATTTTTACTTACCACGGACTGCCGATTTTCTCCAGAAAAATGGTGAAGACATTTTTGAAGTATAATCTGATGCATAATTCTAAGGTATAAGACAAGCATGGACTGGGATACCAAGCTTCTGAATGACCTCTATCACTTAATAGGATGTCAAAACTACACGAGGGCACAATTTGTATCAATGCTGCAGACATTTCTGAGAAAATACTGGCTGCCCTTTGGATCACATTTTAGAAAGGTGTTTGGTAATATTAGAGAGCATTGCAGAATGGCTTAGATCCTCTTCTAAGTGACTCTTTGTCTACAGTTTGTGTTTCAGTATTTTGCATCTTAGAAGAGAGTAACTTTTCTCTGTCTGCACTGCCAATTTCATGATGGGATCATGGAATCTAAATGGAAAATGTTTAAGGGTCCTTTAAAGGTACTTAGCACAAGCCCTCACTTTATGAATAAAGAAATTGACAAAAGTTGGTTTTGCCCAGGTTTACTGGATTATTTATTAAATCTCTGACCCCAAATCCAATATTCTTTCATACTGATCATCTCTTCAGGAATGTTCTCTGACAGGTTCAAACATGGAGACTATGCTGAGTGAGTCTGTGAAGGCTCTTAAACACTTACTTTGTTAATCACGGTAAAACTACATTTGTACTCTTGTGGTTTATCTATATTTTTGATGCTTCTCTTTCTGAGAAATGTAAGATGTATCTAGAGAAAATTTGAAATTCTTTTTCAAATATAAAAAAAAACGACACAATAATTATTTGTTTTATTTTTTTCTGATTTTTTCCCATGGGGGGATAAATTATTATTTCTTGTATTATATTTTTTAAAAATAGTGCCTACACAATTTTATCTCCTATTAATTTCACTTATCATAACATTAGCATTTTTTAAATCTTCTAAAGTCTTTGTAAAAATCATTGTAATGGATGGAATTGACAAACTTTATTTCATGAAATGTTTGTTCCATATGTTTAATCCTTCTCTGCTGTATGTATAACAGGGGCTTTTCAGAACTTTTCGTTATAAACAATGTTGTGGTGAACACCCTTGTATTTTTCCCTATTTAGGATTTTTATTCAGATGAGACTCTGAGAAATAAAATATTACACTGAAGTGTCTGAGTATATATATAATGTTCAGTAACTTCTTCCAGATTGCTTCCCACTATAGGAATACCAGTGTATATTGCCTCCATTAATGTAATAAAATAATGCTTGTAATTTTGTCCTTTCAATTGTGAATCAGTAGTGTTGCTGAATATTTCTCAAATCTTGTTGGGGCATTGTTCCCCCCATGATGCTTGGTATGTAGTGGCTTATCAACAAATACTCGATACTGGCACTTAATATCTTTTTCCTAACCTCAAAGCTCATGGATTCTTGACATCTAAGTTTTCTGCAAGAAACAGATTTTACAGAAATCATTTCAATGACCAACCATGTAGTTTGAAACAGTAATTTCTTTTACCAGTGCACAATTAATATTTCTAAATGGCATTCAGCCTACTATTTTGACATTTATAATCCTTCCTAATGTATTCCCAATTAAGTCATCATTTCCCTGAGAACAGAAACTTTTACACAAATCCTCTGCTTATTACAGTGTATATCAAGCAGGGGCTACTCAAAAAATGTGGAATACACAAATGAATGAACAAATGCTTTCTTAATGGTGTTGCAAGTAACTTTAAAATAAATTTAATGTATCAATTTCTTCCATGATAAATTTAACTTTATAAATTTAGCCACAGAATGGAGGGAAGTAAAAAGAATGTGCCTAAAGTATTCACAAATTAAGACAGAGAAGTATTCGATAATTTTTTTAATATAGGAATATTTTGAATATATTACCTAATACTATCTGAAGAATTTCAATATAACAGAAGAAAATTCACAAAAGCTGCAGTAACTAAAAACAGGAGGTTTTGGTGAAAAGCATTCTGGAACCTAGCCCTTACTTCCTCAAATGCCATAATGGTATAATGAGTTTCATTTCTCAAGCATAATGGAATGAGTTAACTGAAAACACTTCATGATTCCTTGTGTCTAAGAGTTGCTGTTCAACTGGAACATTGTATGCATTCAGTTTTTAAGCTTAAGAGGATATAAGAATCTGTCAATAGAAGCCCTTTATTTCTTACAACAAGAGAACACTGTTTATAATGTGACACCAGCTGCTCAGGCAAAATGAGTTCTATTAGAACTAATTTAATTTTACATAAGTTGATCTATTTGCATTTTGAGTCCCCAGTTAGATAACTAGGTACTACTTTACAGACTGATCTTGTTTCAAGCTCCACTGTGTGAACAATGCTTAATCAGTGTGTATATCAGAAAATAAACATAATCGTCAAGTGCACTAATTAGGCCCAGAAAATGTTGCAACATGCACACAGTGAATAGATTAAAAAGGCAATTCATTAAAAATCTTAATTATGAATACCATATTTCTCATACATTTTACTTTATAATGTTTCAGATGAATTCAGCAGTTCTATAACCCATTGACTATACTCTTAAGTGAATTTCTTTTAAATCATGACGTATCTGTATATCCTCTCTGCGTTTAAGGCCTCTTTAGAAATAATACTTGCTTCAACCAAATAACCATATCTTTTTGAGAAGCTAAAGATAAATAATTCAACTGCTATATACATATTGAAAATAATTAAAATTATAAGATAAATGGATCAAATGCCATAACCACTAAGCAGTAACCCACTTCTACACATTCACTCTTGAAGTTTAATGATTGATGTTGATGTGTTATACATATTTTCTTTAGAATCAAATATATTTGAAAAAGGTAAATGTAAAATACATATGTAGATAAAATATAAATATGGATACATGGGTATATAGATGTATATGTTGAATATATATATGTGAAATAATAAATATGTTCTTTACCTATAAAATTAGTTTTTGGAAATCAGCATTACCCAAGCAAAATTGCATTAATGAGTATAATACAAATAGAAATAAAGTAGAGTTGTATGGTATATCACTGACACAATATCTTTCACTCTGTCAAAAAACATAATTTCCAATAACATAATAAATAGAGAAAATGAGGTAAGGGATAAAGCCTGCTTGCTTTATCTTATTAAACACAAGAACCCAAAACAATAATATCATGTCTCATGGCAACAGTGTATTACATTCTAGTTGCATATAGTTTTAATATATAATAAATCAATTTTCAAAAAACTTTCTATTAACAAATAACTCAATTTTTAAAACTTGTCCAGATTTATAGCCATTATTTGAAGTTTGTAAAAAACAGTCCAATTACTTTTATACTTTAATAATTGCTGTATTATTTTATCTTTTTTGAAGTGTTTGAATTCATAGAAGAAGACTATTTACTTGCTCATGAAGGAATAAAGTTATGTTTAAATTTCACATATTTACTTATCTAAATATAGGAAACACATAGAAAATTGTTTAATTTTTTATGGCAAACCATGTACAGAGCTTTAAAACATTTTAATTCTGGTATTCTTTTAATTAAAATGTTACTATTCCTCCAGACTGAAAAGTTGCTGATATTGGCAAATTTGGTTTCTATATAATATGTAATCAAAACCCTAAATATTAAAGAAGTCTAAGATGGAAGATTAGGTAAATACTATCCCTACTGCCTCCCAGGATCATACCAAATTACAAAAACATTACAGAACAATCAATCTCAAGAACCATCTTAGACATCATAAAGATGGTGGCATGAGAGGAACTCTTGAAACCTCTCTTGGAAAGAACAACAAATTAAACAACTAAAATCCAACTTAAGTAACACACAGCCTTGGCTGAGGGACCCACTCATCACCAGAAAATAACCTAAAGCCAAAGAAAGGGAGGCAAGTTAGAGAGAAGGAAAGGGTACAGTGTGGAAACACACTGTGGAGTGCAACCCAGAGATCTACCCAGTGATGCACCCAGTGACTAACTCAGAGATTAGCAGAGAAGAGACTAATGGAGATGGGAGCTTGGGAGCACAGGTTGAGGTGCAGAATGACTTTGGGTAGGTTGGAAGCCTAGACTGGACAAAGGTAGCCAGAACATGGGTGGATGGCAAAAGCAGGTGTGGCTGGCTGTAGTGAGAAGCTAAAGCAGGAGCGCAGGAAAAGCAGCTATAGCATGGTGAGGTCAGCCAAAGCGTGGTGAAGGAGGCCAGAGTGAGACACCAGCAGCAGCCGAAGATCAGCATGGGTGACTGGATTGAGGGTCCAGCTGCCAGTGCATAAAACAGGCAGCTGGAGCTGAGGACCTGTGGAGCATAAGGTCAGCAACTGGAGCAGAAATCAGGTATTCTGGTGGCTAGAGTGCCTACAGCAGGAGCATTCTGGTGGCTGAAGAGTAGAATGTCCACCAATGAGGTGGAACCTCAGCAGAAGCACTGCGTGGCCTAGTACACAGAACCTGGATGCTTCCCATTGCTCTCTCCCAAAGCTGGGCCCACCAGTCCTACCCAAAGCCTGTATTCAGTTAGCTGCTGCTGGGAAGCCACCATTACACTATGATGCAAATAGACCTGAGCTTTTCCCAACAAACCCCACCTCCACTTTTCCCACTGAAGCCAACAGAGGTATCTAAGAAAACTGAAGCACAGGTGTGGCAGCTTCTGACAGCAGTGTGATCTCAAAGGTATAGAATACCATTGCCCATCATTTCTTTTCAAAGAGGAGGTCTCAAAGAGAAGGCAGCCTTCTAGGAAGCTTCCCATTGTGAGAAAACTAAATAACCAAGAAAAACATTATAAGTCACTGTAGCAACACAAGCTAGAAAATAAAAGAAAGATTTCTTCACATCTACATGGGGAAAAGTCCTCATGTTCAGGAAAAGAAATACTCCAACAGCAATAAGTACCCTTTTAAACAAAAGTACTCAGAAGGAAGAAGAAAAATCTCCAAGAAAAGGTATTGAAGATGTGAAAACATATGAGCTAAATGACAGAATTCAAGACTGTGATTCTGAAAACACTCAAAAAGCTCAAAGAAATCTGGCAGAGTACACAGAGGGAGCTAAGTGATCTCAGGGAGTAAATGGAATCTATAACAAAGAAGCAAATAGAAATTCTGGAGATAAACAACACAATAAAAAAATTTAAAAAAAACCAGCATAGGAAGCAGAACTGACCAGATGGAGGAAAGAATTAGCAAAATCAAAGACAAAAATGTGGATATGTAACAGAATAAAAAAGAGAGAGAGATATAAAAGCTAAAATAAATGAAAGATATCTACAAGAACTACCTGACTCCATTAGAAATAATAATAATATAAGAATAATAGTTATTCCAGAGAGAGCAGAGGACGAGATGGGCACAGAGAATTTACTCAGACAAACAGTAGATGAAAACTTCCCAAATCTATGGCAAAAAATGGAACCTCAAATTGAAGAAGGAAACAGGAAACCTAGCTACTTGAATCCTAGCAGACCTTCTCCAAGGCACATTATACTGAAATTGTCAAAGGTCAAAGACAAAGAAAGATCCTTAAGGCAGTCAAGTATTCAAAATATCAAAGGAGAGAAATAACCAGCCAAGAATACTCTATTCAGCAAATTACCTATAGATATGAAGTAGGAATAAAGACCTTTTCAGACATACAGAAACTGAAGGAATTCTCCAGCACAAGATCAGCATTTCAAAAAATTTTAAGGGGCAACTGGATGTGAAACAAAGTGTAAAAGTAAATATGGATAAACTGGAACAACAAAAACATAAAAGTGGAGGAAGTGAAGGTTTAAATTTCCAGAGACTGGAGGTAAGAAACATCCTTAAGAAAAGGAACCACTGCATATATGAAACTTCCTTTTACATAAATTTTATGGTAACTATTCAAAAAGAACTTAGAACCAGGACACATAACAAAGAGAGAGAGAGAGAGAGAACACAGAGAAAACCAGTCATATATATCATCAAATTAAAATAGCCAATGGGAATAAAAAAGCAAAGCAACAATTAAAAAAAAAGCAAAAAAAAAAGCTACCAGAAAACAAAAGATAAAATGTTTATAGGAAATCCTAATATACCAACCGTTACCTTAAATGTAAATGGACTGAACTCATCAATAAAAAGACACAGAGTAGCAAACTGGATTAAAGAACAAAACCAAACTAATGCTGCCTATAAGAGACACACTTCAGGCACAAGAACAAACACAGACTCAAAGTGAAAGGTTATTACAAAAATACTCCAAGCAAAATGGCACCCTGAGAAAAGTAGGTGTAGCCATACTTATATCTGATGCAGCAGACTTCAGGATTAAAAATATAATCAGAAACTAAGATGGATATTACATAATGATAAAGAAAACATTATACTTATTAATACATATGCCCCTATCCAAGAAACATCAAAATTTAGAAATCTACTACTAACAGATCTAAATGGAGAAACTGAGAAAAACACAATTATAGTAGCAGATTTAAATACCCCCTTGACAGCCATGGTTATATCATCCAAACAGAAAATAAATAAGGAAATATCAGCTTTAAATGATAACATTACAGCAATTGGACATAGTTGACATTTACAGGATAATTCATCCTACAACACATGACTATACATGCTTTTCTGGTGCACATAGAATATTCTTAAGGATAGACCACATGCTGGGACACAAAGCTAGCCTCAGCAAATTTAAGAAGACTAAAATCATACCAAGTATATTGTTTGATCACTAAGCTTTGAAATTGGAGATCAAGTACAAAAAGAAAGCAGAAAAAACAACATATACATGGAGATTAAATATGTTATTAAAAAATGACTGGATCAAAGAAAAATAAAAGAAGATGTTAATAGATAACATAGATAAAAATGACAATTAAAACACAACATACCAAAATTATTGGAATTCAGTGAAAGCAGTAATAAGAGGGAAATTTATATCACTACAGGCCTATCTCAAGAAATAAGAAAAATTACAAGTAAACAACCTCATATTACATCTTAAAGACATGGAAAAGAACAGCAAACACCAAAACTCCAGAGAAAGAAGAAAATAATAAAAATTAAAGCAGAACTAAATAAAATAAAAAATAGAAAAACAATACAAAAAATTAATGCAACAAAATGCTGGTTCTTTGAAAAAATTAATAAAATTGACAACCCCCTGGCTACACTCACCAAAGGAAAAGACACAAATAATCCAAATTAGAAATGAAAGAGAAAAAATTACAACTCATACCACAGAAATACAAAGGATCATACAAGAATACTATGCAGGACTATATGCCGCCAAATTTTGCAACCTAGAAGAAATGGTCAAGTTTTTAGGAACATATAGTCTACTTAGACAGAATCAAGAACTGGATAATGGGAAGCAGGGATGGCTCAGTCAGTTAAGCGCTTGCTTTGAAGTCCCAAGGACCAAAGATTGAAACCCAACCCTTGCCTGTGCAGATCCTTATGCTGAATTTTGGTGTTTTTCCCATGCAGGAGGCTCTCAGTTTGGTTCTCACCCCCCAGTTAGGTGCCTGTATCAAAGGGGCATGCCTCTCATACAGTAGGCTTATAGCCCAGTTCCCACCCTGCCTGGCCCCAAGCCAGTGGGGAAACAAAACCATGTTGAAACTGACTAAATAAAACTATGGAGAATGCTCTGGCCCTCCCCCTTCTCTCTGTCTCTATGTCAAAAACAATAAAATAAAAATCTTAAAAAGAAAAATAGAACTGGATAATCTAAACCAGCCGTCCTCAAACTACAGCCCATGGGCCACATGCTGCCCACCGAAAACATTTATCCGGCCTGCCAGGTGATTTTACCGCTTCTGCCTGTCCTGCTTAGCAGCCGTCTTGTCCCGGGCCCGCAGTCCGGCCCTCCAACGGTCTGAGGGACAGTGAACTGGCCCCCTGTTTAAAAAGTTTGAGGACGTGTGATCTAAACAGATCAATAGACAGTAAGGAAATTGAAACAATTATCTAAAACCTCCCTAAAAGCAAGAGTCCAGGACCAGATGGTCTCACTAATGAGTTTTACCAGGCATCCAAAGAGAAACTAATACCTATCCTTCTCAAACTTTTCCAAAAACTTGAAGAGGCAATAATTCCCAACTCATTATATAAAGCCAACATTACCCTAATGCCAAAGCCTAGCAAGGATGTCACAAAGAGAAGAAAACTATAGACCAGTATCTCTGATGAACACTGATGTAAAAATCCTAAACAAAATACTAGCAAATAGAATACAACAATGCATTAAAAAGATTATACATCAAGATCAAGTGAAATTTAACCCAGGGGCACAAGGATGGTTCAATATACAAGAATCAATCAATGTGATACACCACATAAACAAAATAAAAGATAAAGAGCATATGGTTATATCAATTGATGCGGGAAAAGCATTCGACAAGATACAACATCCTTTTATGATTAAACCACATAATAAAATGGGTATAGAAGGAAAATAACTCAACACAAGAAAGGTCATATATGGCAAACCCTCAGGGAATGTCATACTGAATGGGGAAAAACAGAAATCTTTTCTTCTAAAATCATCATGCTAAACAAAATAAGCCAGACAAAAATAGCTAAGAACCACATGACTTCACTCATATGGGGAATATAAAGCTGAAAGCAACAAAGAAACAAAACCTTATGGACACAGTCAGTAGAGTTTAGTGGGAGACAGAGTGTGGGAGAGGAGGGATGGGGAGCTAAATATATGGTAATGAGAAGAAACCTGACTCTTGGTGGTGAACACGTATTGTAACACATAGACTAAGTACTATAAAATTTTACACCTGGGACTTACGTAATTTTTACTAACCAATGTCACCCTAATAAATTTAACAACAATGAATAAATTAATAAATAAAGCCTTCATGATAGGGAGGAGGGTGAGGGAGGAGATTATTTTTGTATCCCTATAGGTTTTTTAAAATAAATTTAATACTAATGTAATACCAATGACATTTTTCACATAACTAGAAAAAATAATACTAAAATGTATTTGGAATCAGAAAGGAACCTGAATAGCCATGGTAATCCTGTGAAAGAAAAACAAAGTTGGAGGTATCATGCTAACTGATATCAAATTGTACTATAAGGTCATAATTAGTAATCAAAACAGCATGATATTGGCATTAAAATTTACACACAGATCAATGGACTAGAATACAGAGATGAGAAATAAATCAATCCCTAAATTATCATTTAATCTATGACAAAGAAAGCAAGAATTTACATTGGGGTAAAGGCAGTTTATTCAATAAACAGTGCTGGGAAAACTGGACAGATACATGCCAAAAATAGAAAATAAAAAGAATGAAACTGGACCCTGTCTTTACTCCATATCCAAGAATAAACTCAAAATTGATTAAAGTCTTAAATGTAAGAGCAGAAACCATAAAACTCTTCAAAAAATTATAGAAAATAAATTCTCAGACATTACACTTAGAAATATTTTTACTCACATATCTCCTTGGGCTAGGGAAGAAATAAGAAAGACTAAACAAATTAGTCTATACTAAAAAGTACCCCCCCCCCTCCTTTTCCAGGAAAGACAACCATCAACAAAATGAATAGGCATCCTACTAAATGAAAGAAGATATTTGGCAACAATACACTGATAAGGGGTTAACATCCAAATTTTGTAAAAACTCGTATAGTTCAACACCAAAAAAAACCCCAAACAATCCAATTAAAAAATGGCCAAAGGATCTGTACAGACACTTCTCAAAAGAGGACATATAGAGGGCCAGTAGACATATGAAAAGATGCTCAATGTCATTAACCATCAGAGAAAGGCAAATAAAAACCATAATAAGATACCACCTCACTCCTGTCAGAATGGCTATTGTCAATAAATCAACAAATAACAAATGCTTATGAGGATTGGAAGGAAAGGGAACCCTTGTGCACTGTTGGTGGGGCTGCAAATTGGTGTAGCCATTTTGAAAACAGTATGAAATTTCCTCTAAAAATTAAATTTCATAAATTCCATCCCTAAGTATTTATCAAAAAAGTTTCAAAAAAGAAATTCAAAAAGTTATATGCACCCTTATGTTTATTGCAGCACTATTCACAATAATCAAGATATGCAATAAACTGAAATGCCCGTCTATAGACAATTGAATAAAGAAACGGTGGTTAAGTTAATACAAAGGAGCATTATGCAGCCATAAAAATTAATGAAATCTTACCTTTTGCAATAACATGGAGGGACCTAAAAGATATAGTGCTAAGTGAAATAAGTCAGACAGAGAAAGACAAATAGCATATAATCTCACTTACACGTGAAATCTAAAGAATAGAATAAGTGAACAAGCAAAACAGAAATAGACATAGATAAAGAGAACAAAAAGGGGAAGCCAGATGGTTCAGTGGGTTAAGCGTTCACTTTGCAGCCCCGGGGACTGATGATCGAATCCCAGCTCCAGCCCGTGTGGACCCATATGCTGAACTGAGGTGTGCTTTCCATTGGGGAGGCCCCCAGTTTGGTTCTTGCCCCTTGGTTCGGCCCCTGGCTTAAGGAGGTGTGCCTATCATGCAGGAGGCCCCAGCCCAGTTTCTGCCCTGAGCGACCCCCGCCTACCTGAGTGAAACAAAACCATGTTGAAGACTGATGATGTACAACTATGGAGACTGCTCTGGGCCCTTCGCCTTCTCTCTCTCTCTCTGTCTCTGTCAAAAACAATAAAATAAATATTTAGAAAATAAAAGAGAACAAACAGATGGTTGATTGATGGGAGGAGGGTTGCGGAGATGTGTGAGAAAGGTGAAGGGATCAGGAAGTACAAATTGGTAGTCACAAAATAGTCACAGGGATATGAAATATAATATGGGAAATACAGTGAATAATGTAAAAACTGTATGTCAGATGTCAGATGTTATTGGGGGGGGGGATCACTTCATAAACTATATAAATGCTTAACCACTATGTTGGACACCTGAAACTAATATAAAATGGTATTGAATGTCAACTATAATTTAAAACATATATACAGTCATGGGTATAAAATACAGTATAAGGAATATAGTTAATGGTAATAATAGCTATATAAGATGTCAGATGGGTAGTACACTTGTTGGAGTTATCACTTTGTGAGGTATATAAGTGTCTAATCATTACATTGCTTTTGTACACCTGAAATTTTAAGACAACCCTAGATGTTAACTGATATAAAATCTAAATTCAAATACTTAAAAATAATTTAATAAAGAATACTTATATGTCTTTTTTGTATTACAATTCAAAACTTAAGATAAGCCTGACTACAAAATTTGGAAATAGAAAAACTATATAAGGAAATAAAAGTTTTATGACCCCATGAATACAATTGTGCACTGTCTAGAGTACAATGTTGTCTCATGTTCTTTTAAAGAGTAAATTATAACTAAAATGAGATGAATGTCTTTTGTTAAAAAGTACACTCCAAGTATAAATTCATTTGTCTCGATTTATCAGCTTTGAAGCAATTTTGACCCTGTACATTTGGTGCGTCATATCATCAAGCTTTGCCAAATTCAATTTATTATCATTAAAAATTCAAACAATAATTTCTTCTTTACTGACATGCAAATAAATACAAATAGATATTTATCTGTGGTAAAGTATTATTCTTCTAACTAAAAAGTTGGAGGAATTATATAAAATATGCTATGATTTCTAGAAACTAAGCAGACATTTTTGTAAGATGGGCCAATATAGTAAATCATTTAATACTTTTTAGGGGAAAGTTATCATAAATTATTTTGTGAAGCTGATAAAAGAGGGAGACCCTATTTCTACACAAATTACTTAGAGTTTTAAACCAGAGATTTTTCATAGCACTGTAGCACAGTGCCTCTCATTCCCAGACAACGTAAGATGAAAGAAAATGTTGGAAGTCTAGAATTTAGAAGGTCAGAGCCCACCCACGTAGCAAGAAACAAATATGAGAAGTACTCTAAGTACTCTAAGTACTTAGTTCTTTTGTTAAAGAACTAAGTGTAACATCAAAGAATGAAAAATATAGCAAAATAAGAACTTCAGTAGGTGGACTAAACAACAGACTCTATACGAGTATATTTGCAGAATTGGAAGATGAATATAAAGGAATTACTTAGACTATAACAGAAAGATAAAGAAAAGAAAATATTAAAATAAAAGACATGAAACAGAATTAGAAGGCCTAACAACATCGAATAGCAATCTCAAAAGTAATATCAGAATTAGGGTAATACAATATTAAAGAAGAAATGCAATAAAAATTTCCTCAAATTTTTGAATTACAATCAGAATAAATAAAACTCTACACCTGCATACATGATAGAGAAAAATGTAGAATATTTAACAAATAAACAAAAATATTTGAAAAAAGAAATTGGAGATTCCTTGACAGGAAATGCAGTGAACTGATAGGAGCCTTCTCCACAAGAAAAAGGTAGCCAGAAGCCAGTATCTCCAAAAGATAAGAGAAATAAAAAGATAATATTCACCAAGTTAGTCATGTAAAGTGAGCAATTCTATATATCTTCAAAAATGAAGAAAAAGAAAATCATTTTAAAATATAAATTGCAAAATTTTACTACAAATATGCTGTCCAATAAGGAGTCTTTTAAACAATGGAATTCATGAAGAAAGAAGTCATCCACATTAAAGTCTGACTTACAAAAGCACTAATAAAGAAGAGGGTTAAGATGTGAGCAAACTAAACAAACATTGACTTCATAAAGAAATAATAATATTTAATTTGGGAAATAGCATTACCCTATGGTTTGAAAATAGTAGGAGTTCAGAGGGATAGGTTTGATTTAAGGAAGTCTATAGCTGTATTGTCTGAGAGGATGGTAAAGGTATTAATTAATTAGTTAATTAATTAATTTTAATAGTGCTATTTCTCTTTTTTCATATTTTTTAAATTTACTTTTTCCAGTTATATTTGACATACAATATTATATTGGTTTCAGGTGTACAGCATAAGTGATGAGACATTTATATAACTTACAAAATCCTCATTCTGATATATCTGGTTCCCATCTGACACCAAGTATAGTTATTACAATGTTATTTGTGCCCTCTGCTGCACTTTACATCCCTGTGTCTATTTAGTGACTATAAATTTGTACTTCTTGATTGCTTCCCCTTTTTCACTTACTCCTCCAGCTCTCCTCCCATCACCCCCATAAATCTAGTACCCATCTGACACCACACGGTCCTCACAACATTACTCTATATCCCCATAACTATTTCTTTGTAACAATCATTGTTCCCTTATTTTACCCACTCCCTCAACTCTCCTTTATCTGGCAACAAACTGAATGTTCTCTATATCTGTGAATCTGTTCCTGTTCCACATGTTAATTTTCTTTTTTAGATTTCACATATAAGTGAAGTGAATTTGTATCTGTCTTTCTCTATTACTCCACTCAGTGCAAGACCTTCCATGTATTTTGATTTAAATCTTTAATTCTTATAACTTGAAAGCAACTGTTGATAGACATGTAGTCATTGCCCTTCCATCATTTATAATTTTTGCTTTTTTTCTATCTTAAAAAAGTCCCTTTAACATTCCTTATAAAATTGGTTTGTTGGTAATGAACTCTTTCAGCATTTTTCTTGTCTGGGCAGCTTTTTATCCGTCCTTCAATTTTGAATGATAGCCTTGCTGGATATAGTAATCATGGTATAGATCCTTGGTTTTCATCATGTTGAATATTTTCTGCTTATACCTTCTGGCCTGCAAAGTTTCTGATAAGAAATCAGCTGAGAGTTGAATGGGTTCTCCTTATATGTTACTACTTGCCTTTCTCTTGGTGCTTCTAGAATTTTCTCATTGTTTTTAACTTTTATCATTTTAATTATGAGGTGTTGGTGTGGGCCTCTTTGGGTTTATCTTGTGTGGGACTCTCTATGCTTCCTGGGCTTGTATGTCTATTTTTTTCACCAGGTTAAAAAAAAAATTCAGTCATTTTTTCTTCAAACAAGTTCTCTATCCCTTGTTTCTCTGTTCCTTTTGGTACCACTCTGATACAAATGTTGCTACATCTGATGTAGTCGAAAGGAATTTTAAAGTATCCTCATGTTTTTGGATTATTTTATTGTTGTTCTGATTGGATGTTTTTTGCTATTTTTTCTTCCAAATCACTAATTTGTACCTCTGTTTTATCTAGCCTAGTGGTACTTTCTATTCCATTCTTCATTTCAGATATTGTATTTTGTCATCTCTGTTTGGTCCTTTTTTATTGTCTCTATGTCCTTTTATATTCTTGCTATCTCTTTGCTGAAATTTTCATCAAGTTGCTTGAGCATTATTATAACCATGGTATTGAGCTCTGTCTCTGATAGGTTGTTTGCCTCCATCTTGTACTTTGAGGTTTTGTGCTGTTCTTCCCTTTCAAATGTATTTCTCTGTTCCTTTATTCTGGCAGCCTCTCTGTTAGAAGACATTCTGCTCCTTAACCCAACACTTAGAGACTGCTGTAGTTCTCCTGGGGCTCATTGTTAATGTTGGGAAGAGGTAGGGGACAAAGGTCTGGAAATGAAGTGGGTGGGGGAAGGATGACTAGTACCTTTGTTCCCCACCTGGTGCTGAGAGAGGTGTGTGTGGGCAGTGGCAGCTTAAGCTTTTCTGTACTCAATTTGCCCTGCGTTTTAGGTTTAGCAGACTTCTATCTTGCTCCCTCAGACAGGACTGCTTCTGGGCAGAAAAGTACGCCCACAGCCTTTTGTCTCCTTCTCTTTCCCAGCCAGAGAAAGGTCGGCTATGGCTTCTGACTGCCCCTGTAGCTCCCTCTCCTCTCAAAACTAGAGTGAATTTGAGCTGCTGCATCTCTTAGCACCTGTATCTGCACCTCCTGGGGCCCGAGTGAGGTCTGGTTGTGGTATCTCATAGCCCCAGCTTCTAGGCCTTTTATTCTCTGTCTCATGGACCAATTGGGGTGCTTATCTTCTACTTTCTTCCACGTCCCTCCCCCAACCAAAGGGGTGGCACATGCGTCTTTGCACTTACTATCATTATATCTTTCTGATTGCCCCTTTGCCCGCCTTTAGATACTTCTATGTGACAAGTGGGACTCTTAGCTGTATTTGTATGTTGTATAGGGAATTATTCATTGAATTATAGATGTTCTTTGTTGTAACCTCCAGGGGAGTTTTTCAGGAGTCCCTGTCACACTGTCATTTTTCTGCCTTAATTTTAGACTTATGTAGAACACATATGTGAAAGTTTCTAGTGTAACCACTAAAGGAATAAAATATTTATTGAAAAAAATTTTTCATCATTCAAAATAAGGCAAAAAAGAAGAAAAATAAAGTGAAGCCAAAAGAAATCATGAGATTTTATAACTTGTCATTACATAATAACAAAAATTTAATTTATCATAAACATATACATAACAATTCTGAACTTGTAAGCATTCAGTTAACAGAGCTTCAAAAAATGTAAAGCAAAAATTAAGAGAAGTTTAATAAATATTGACAAATCTATCATAATGTTATTTACTTAGGCCTTAAATATATGTAGACAATACGTAAGAAAGAAAAAAAAAAATTTAAAAAGTAACTAGCTAAACAGCCAGATTAAGTTATAAAAGTAAAGAGTATAATTGCAAAGATAAAAACATACATTAAAATTTTAAAATACTTTCATATAACTCATTGAGCCTATGGCAATTAGAAAACACTCTTACAGAATGAGAAAATTATGAGATATTAAAACTTGTGGGATATGGAAAATGTTATATACTTAGGGATTAAGTGTCAGTATACTTTATAGAAGAAAGAATAAAATTTAAATAGCATTAACTAAACAACTAGATTAAGAAGTTAGAAAAATAAAGAGCATAATTGTAAAGAAAAGAAAAGGAGTAACAAATCGCAGGTATTAATGCAAATGAAAATAAAAATATAACTGGGGTTAACAGAGTTAAAAGTACTTTTAAAAAATTAATAAAAGGGAAAATACATTTGAGAATGATCAAGAAAAGAAGAGCAGTACAAATAAAAATATTAGAAATGTGAAAAAGGAAATACTCATAGAGGCATTAGGAATGTAAATATGAATAACTTTATGCCAATATATTTGAAGACTGGATAAATAAATAAAATTCTCTAAAAATATAAATGATTAGATGGACTCAGGATTATCTAGATTTCTAAAGGTCTCATAGCTTTAAGAAAATTTAAATGATACATAAAATTCTCCCCTGAAATACAAATAGTTTCAGAAGGTTTAATAAAAAATTTTACCATATACACTGAAAACTATAAAATATTATTAAAATAAATTGAAGAAGACACAAAGAAATGAAAAGATATTTCATGTTCATGGATTGGAAGAATCAACATAGTTAAAACAGCCATATTACCCAAAGCAATATACAGATTCAATGCTATTCCCATTAAAATCTCACAGATATTCTTTCAAGAAATAGATTTTTGGGAAAGCCGGGACGGCTCAGCGGGTTGAGCGCTCGCTTTGAGGCCATGAGGACCGAGGATCGAATCCCGGCTCCGGCCCAGGCAGGACCCACGTGCTGAACTGCGGAGTTCCCACAGTTCGGTTCTCTGACTGTCTCTGTCTCTGTCTCTCTCTCTATCTGTCAAAAAGTAAAATAGAAATAACTATGCACTGAAGAC